>CAKNYM010052054.1:86628-101050 GCA_932195095.1 Andricus curvator
TGTTTTTTCCCAACCTCAAAATTTCGTAACCTTAAAAAAACTCTTTTTGCGTACATTTCACAGCAACACAAAAAAGAAGTAGAAGTTCCGATGGATCTTACGTATTTTAAGTCGCTGAATCCGAATCCGAATTCCGAAGTTAGCTCTTCTTTTTTTCCTAACTTCAAAACTTCGTAACCTTAAAAAACACTGTTTTCGTACATTTCACAGCAACACAAAAAAGTAGGAGTTCCGACGAATCTTATGTATTTTGGGTCGTTGAATCCGAATCCGAATTCCGAAGTTAGCTCTTGTTTTTTTCCTAACCTCAAAATTTCGTAACCTTAAAAAAACACTTTTTTCTACATTTCACAGCAACACAAAAAAGAAGCAGTAGTTTCGACGGATCTTACGTATTTTAGGTCGCTGAATCCGAATCCAAATTCCGAAGTTAGCTCTTGTTTTTTTTCATAACCTACAAATTTCGTAACCTTAAAAAAAAAATTGTCGTACATTTCACAGCAACACAAAAAAGAAGTGGGAGTTCCGACGGACCAGACTCTAGTCAATTCTTACGTATTTTCGGTCGCTGAATCCGAATCGTTAATCGGAATTCCGTAGTTAGGATAGTTAGTTCTTATTTTCTTCCTAATCTCAAAAAACAATTTTTCCTTACATTTTTTGCGGTTAGGAAGAAAGCAAGAACTAACCTCAGAATTTCGACTTTGGATTCGGATTCAGCGACCCAAATTACGTAAAAATTGACTAGTCTGGTCCGTCGGAATTCCTCCTTTTTTTGTGGGGCTGTGTAATCTATAAGGGTGTCTACTAACTGGGAAATAACCGGGAATTAATATAAAACCGGGAATTAACCGGGAATACAAATTCAAGCTAGGAATCACATTTGAAAATTTGGAAAATGAAAATTTTGAAAAATTTCTTAAGATTTCGTGGAAAATTTTTGTTGATTTTTTATTTTGAAAAGCTAATTTCAAAACATTTCAAAAGATTTTAAAAATTGTCAAAACAAAATGCCGAAGATTTTAAGCTAATTTTGCTAATTATGCAGAATTTTATCTAAATTTTAGGAAAAATACCATTATTTTAAAAGAAATTTTGAAGGTTTAGTTTATACGAAATTATTTAATAATTTTAGGAAAAATTCTAATCATTTTAGGAAATATTTGTTTTTTTATTAAATTTTTGAAGTTTTGGAAGGTTCTTAAGAATTTTGAAATGTTTTTGAAAGTTTTAGGAATAATTTGCGTCAGTTTAAAAGATGTTTGGAAATTCTTCTGTTGGTATGGAAATTTCACCTTTTCGAACAAAACTGCAATTGTTTAGTTGAAAATGGTTGTTTTTTAGTAGAAAATTCATGTATTTTGTTAAAAAATCATATTTTTATAGAAAATTATTTTTTTCGTCTGAAAATTCATCTTTTTGGTAGAAAATGCAATTAATTGGTTAAAAGTGTAACTACTTTGTTAAAAATTAATGTTTTGGATGAAGATTCATCACTTAGTTGAAAATTCATCTCTTTGTTTGAAAGTTTAACTATTTCGTTTAAAATTCGTCTTATTGGTAGAAAATTCATCTATTTGGTTAAAAACTCAGCTATGTGGTTCAAAATTAACCTGTTTGTTAAAAATTCATATTTTCGGGATAAAAAATTAAACTATTTTGTAGAAAATTCTTCTCTTTTGATAAAAATGTCATCTTTTTGGTTGAAAATACAAATGCTTAACAATCTTTTTTATTGAAGATGAAGATTCAACTATTTTGCTGAAAATTTGTCTTTCTAAAATATAATTTAAATTTCGAAAAAAATTAATACAATTTAGAAGCGTTTTAAGAATTTTAAAAGGTTTCAAGAGAATAAAAAAGTTTCCTTACGATTCATGGGAAAATTTCATATGGATATGATTTTTTATATTGAAAAGTTAATTCTAAGAGAAAATTGAAAAAGATTTCAAAACATTTCAAATGATTTCCTGAAATTTTGAAAAAGAATATTAAAGATTATGAAGCCAAATTTTTCAATTTTGCAATATTACAAAATTTTAGAAAAAATTCGAGTAAGAGATATTTAGAAGTTTCGAAAACTTTCAAAAATAATTTAAGACTTGTGAAGATTTTTGAAAAAATGTAAACAATATGTAGATTTTTCACGATTTTGAACAAAAAATTTAGATATAGTTTATAATTTCTTTTTTGTCAGCCATGGATAATAATTGCACTCGAAGTGCAACTTTTTTGAATTTTAAACTTATAAAATTGAAGCTTACAAAATTTTCAATTCAATGATTTCTGGTTAAAAAATAGAAATCCACTTCATGATTTTTAATACTCTAAATTGCAGAATGAATTATTAAATTTCTAAAAGTGGAAAATTATATCATTTTGAAGCAATTTTAAGTTAGAAACATTATAAATTGAACGATTTTAAATTTCGTTTAAAACTAAACACTTTTTAAATAATTTTAATTTTATGTCGGTTCAATTGATATTTATATAAATCAAAATTAAAAAATTTGACTTACTTAAATAAACAGTCAAATATTTCTAAATATTATATTAAAGATTGAAACAGTTCAATTTTTAAAAATTAAATCTGTACATTGTTTAGTTTTGGACAGATTCAGAATCATCTTGTAAAATGAATTATTATTCCATTTTTAATACTAGAACTACAGATCCATTAAAAAAAAATTTTAATTATTTATATTTGAAGTTTATTTACTTTAAACTTTTTTATGAATAAAATTCAATTTCAAATGCTTTTAATTGTTTTGTAATTGTTCAAGTCTTAAAAACTGCATTTTAATATTCTTTAACTTGAAAATTTTCGCTTGAAAATGGGAAATTTTTAAACTGAATAGTTGAATCCCAACAAAGAAAAGAGTAATTTTCAACCAATTGTATTTTTAACCAAAAGAGATGAATTTTTTATCAAAAGAAACAATTTTTCTACAAAATAGTTTAATTTTGTAACCCGAAAGTATAAATTTCCAACAAAAAATTTGTTTTAAACCAAAAAGATGAATTTGAAACTAAAATAATGAAACTTAAAAAAAATTCATTTTTAACAAAGTAGTTTAATTTTTAACCAAGCAGTTGAATTTTCAACCAAAAAAGATGAATTCTAAACAAAAAAATTAAAGCTTTATATTTAAACTAAAAAAAAGTTTTTATTTTAAATAAAAAACATTTTAATTTTAAATAAAAAAACATATTAATTTTAAATAAAAAACATTTTAATTTTAAATGAAAAGAGTAGAATTTATACAAAAAAGACGATATTTCAACAATTAAGTTGAATCGGCAACCAAAACAGATTAATTTTCAACCAAACAGTTGTATTTTCAACTAGAAGATACAGAGATGAATTTTAAAAAATCGTTCAAAATAACCTCAATTATTCCTAAAATTAAAAAAAAAATCTTTCAAAATTAAAAAATTTCCTGAAAATCTTAACCAAGAAAGATGACTTATACCATAAAAGGTGAATTATATATTTAAAAGGACGAATTTTCAACTATCAGTTTAATTTTTAACCAAAAAGCTAACTTCTTCAGCTACAAAGATGAATTTTTAACCAAATGGTCGAATTCTTAAACAAAAAAAAATCAAAATTTAACCAAAAACAGTTGCATTTTTAACCAAATAGTTGAATTTTCAAACAATGAAGACGAATTTGTGGGAGACAGCCAAATTTCCAACACAAAAAAGTCATTTTCAACAAGAAAGATGAATTTTCTACCATAAAAGATGAATGTTCAACAAAACAGTCGAATTTTCGACCAGAAAAGATGACTTCGACAAAAAAGTTGAATTTTCAACAAAATTATTAAGCTCTTAACAAAATAATTCAAGTTTTAACTAAATAGCTAAATTTTTAACCAACAAAGATTGATTTTCAACGAAGAAAATTAATTTTCTACCGAAAAATGAATTTTCAACTAAATCGTTGAATTTTCAACTAAAAAAGACAATTTTTCAACCAAAAATGGAATAGTTAAATTTTCAATTCCAAAAATTACTTTTCAGCAAAGAAAAAGTTTTATGAATCATTTAAATTCAACCAAAACAAACGAATGTTCAACAAAATAGTTGAATCCTCAATCAAAAATATGAAAATTAATTTTCTACCCAAGAAGATGAATTTTCAACAAAATACGTGAATTTTCTACCGAATAGTTGAATTTTCAAGTTATAAAGGATACATTTTCGGGAAAAAAACGGAATCCTTTCAAAACTTCTAAATATTTTTCAAAATAACTCTAAGTTTTCCTACAATTTTTGTAAATCCTGCAAAATAGAAATAAGTTTCTTAAAATCTTCCGGTATCTTTTTCGACATATTTTGATATCTTCATAACTTAAAATTAATCTTTTAAAATAAAACGTAAAGCATCACTAATTTTTCCAAAAATCTTACTGTGGTATCGGCAGTTAAAACTTTTTTTTTTATCAATAGTGTTTAGAAACATTAAGAAATAAATTTTGTCATAAAATAAAATTATTTAGTTGGAAATTTTGATATACATAATTGATGGTGCAGAAAATTCTTAATCTTTATTAATAGATAAAAGATAAACAATTCAGAGAAAAAAATTATTTTTTTTTGCAAAAGGCATATAAGGTGGAAGTTCTTCCAATTAATTTGTTCTTAATTTTGTTATACTTTTTGTATATTTTGTTTCGAGTGATCATTAATTTAAAGAAAGAATATTTCATGTTAAACATTTTTACACAAGTTCAAAAGCAAAAACGAAATGAAACAAATATTAAATAAATAGCAATAACAATTTGATAGTGTTTTTGTTAGTTGCATAAAATCATCTATATTTTATAATAAAAAAATTTGAGAGGAGATTTGATATTACAACCGGGAAAACCCGGAAATTTGCTGGTGGAAAATTAGTAGACACCCTGTCTATTACTTAAGAGAATATAACAGATAATCCAGATAAGGCATCATCATAAGTAAGACGCTACCAAAGGAAGTTTTTGGTAAAACTGGTATCGACACCTGCATTTTCACCTGCTTCAGGAGTCACATAAATAAATAAAAATTTCGAAAGCCTGAAAGATGGACAACCAATTCTAACGTGGATATTGTATAGCTAGCAGACACCCTGGTGTTTCCAGGCGCCTTCACGCCAGACACCCAAGATTAAACAGTCTAGACCTCTAGACTCTGGACAATCTATTCCCGATCTTCGGTCAACCAGAGCTTTGATGATCATTTAAAAAATGGTTCTCTTCAAAAAAATGAAGAATTCCCATAGTTAGGTCCTTTCCCAAGCGCGATTCGTTTGAAACGAAACACTTCCACTAATTAGGACAGTTCAGAAAATACCATTTCAAAATGCAAATTCCTGTTGCCAACATTTACTGACATAAAAGGTTTTTATCTATGTTCAGTAGGGTGGTCCAAAAAAAAATTTTTCGAATTTTTATGGGAACACCCCCCAAATTTGTTCGAATCCACCCAAAAATAAATCCATTTTTTTTGTTTTGAAAAAAAAATGATATTTAGGGGTGGCGCAAGCCCCATGAAGTTTAACATGTATTTCCCATAAGAAAAAAAGACGTTTTTGTAAATCTTATTCAGAATCCTCAATATTATCTCAATCGACTTGAAACTCAGGATTTCTCTTCACAATTAGCCATAGAATACGAATAAAATATCACTTTTCAAATATCACCCCCATAAGTCTGTTTTATAGGGTCCCAAAGAAACCCTATAAGTGAAAAAATGGGTTTTGCGAGTTTTTGGCGCTAATTATGATTTTTTTGCGGTTTTTTAATGCGAATTGTTTCTAATACATAAAATATGACTTTATACTGAAAATTAGATATTTTAATGAATTTGTTAAACAATTTATTATTGTTTTTAGCAATTTTCTTATAGAATGTAGTTAGAAAGACGCGGTTTTTTCACAAATTTTCCATTTGTTGTCCAATTATCAATTAGAGGGAAGTGATAGTTCATCAATGTTAACAATAGTGATTGTTTAAACAATTTATTATCATTGTTGATAATATTCTCTTTGCTTAATCGGTAGAATGTTGCGGTTTTTTCTGAAATTTTCAACTGTTTGTTTATTTTTTATTAGGCGTGACTTGATAATTAATTAGATTTATTAATTAGATTTTTAATTATTACCTCACTAAGTGAAAAAAGGACAGAATGGTAAAAATTGCCGTAAAACCGCAACTATCAGGCGCAATCGATATAGATGAAGATAGTCATAAACAATAATAATTTGTTTAAACAATTATTTTTGCAGAAAATTTAAGAAAAAACCGCAACATTCTACCGATTAAGCAAAGAGAATATTATCAACAATGATAATAAATTGTTTAAACAATTATTTTGTGAACTTGAATTCATTATTACTTCACTCCGAATGAAAAGTGGACAAAAAACCAGAAATTTAAAAAAAAACGCATCTTTTCAGCATTATTCAAATATAATATTATTAATACCATTAAACCATTTCCCTTTCAGGGTAGGCGTGACACTACCCGATTCGGGTAGTGTTTCTAGGTTTTTCTTGTAGTTATAAATAACTACAAGAGTGTGGGCTCACCACACCCACGATGTGCCAACAGCACTCATGTCAGTATTCTTGAATGGTCACCCATCCAAGTACTAACCGCGTCCAACGCTGCTTAACTTCAGTGATCTGACGAGAACTGGGGTTTTCAGCGTGGTATGGCTATATATAAATATATAAATATATATATAAATATATATATAAATATATATAAATATATAAATTATTATAAATTATTATATTATTATTTATATATAAATTTATATCGTTTAAACAATTATTTTGTTAACTTGAATTTATTATTACTTCACTACAGATGAAAATTGGACAAAAAGCCAGAAATTTAAAAAAACTCCGCATCTTTCTAGCATTATTCAAATATAATACTATTAATAATTATGATAAATTGTTTGAACAATCACTATTGTTAACATTGATGAACTATCACTTCCCTCTCATTGAAAATTGGACCACCAACCAAAAATTTGTGAAAAAACCGCGTCTTTCTAACTCCAATCTATGAGAAAATTGCTAAAAACAATAATAAATTATTTAAACAATTCATGAAAATATCTAATTTTCGATATAAAGTAATATTTTATGTATTAGAAACAATTCGCATTAAAAAAACCGCAAAAAAAGTCATAATTAGCGCCAAAAACTCGCAAAACCCATTTTTTCACTTATGGGGTTTCTTTGGGACCCTATAAAACAGACTTATGGTGTTGGTTTTTGAAAAGTGATATTTTATTCGTATTCTATGGCTAATTGTGAAGAGAAATGTTGAGTTTCAACTCGATTGAGATAATATTGAGGATTCTGAATAAGATTTACAAAAACGTCTTTTTTTTCTTATGGGAAATACATGTTAAACTTCATGGGGCTTGCGCCACCCCTAAATATCATTTTTTTTCAAAACAAAAAACATGGATTTATTTTTGGGTGGATTCGAACAAATTTGGGGGGTGTCCCGATAAAAATTCAAAAAAAAAATGTACATTACATTATGGATAAAGTCATATTTTCATGAGTAATTAAGAAAGGCGGATATTTAAATAGAGACCCAAATGGAAAGTGCGCCAAAGTAAATTGGATTTAAAAATTGATATAACATTTTTATTTTTAAAGTTTGTATATAAATCGGTTATAAAATGGTTCGATAAATTTTATTTATATTTAAAATTTCGGTTTTCAAATTGATTGAATTTTTAATGAATGTATTTAGAAAAATGGACTCCAGGATTCTTCGTTTGTGTGTATTATTTTCACGAGCTAAAATTTTGATATTTTCAATCTCAAAATCAAAATAATGATTAAATTGCCATGTATGTTGTGACAACCAGTGTTTTGATTGCCTAATTCACAATCCCATTTATGTTCATAAATGCGAGTTTTTAGTCTCCTGCCAGTCTCACCAATATAAATTTTATTGCATCATTTACAATTTATCATATATATAATACAAGATGAGTTTTCTTTATCTTTATTTTTAAAAAAAGGAAATTTATTAAGTGTGTGGTTGTTAGTGAAATAAACATTAATATTGTATTTTTTTAAAGTACCCCTAAGACGTTCCGAAAGACCTTCAACATATGGTAACGAAACCTTTAGTTCAGATTTATTGTAATTTTCATTCCATTTTGTATTTTTAGACGAATTATTATAAATTTCATGGATTCTTTCTTTGATGATTTTATTTATTATTATTGTCCTTTCAAATCAAAACACCTGTTTCGTATCTTTAATCAAAAATGTAGTAAAATCACTATATTGGAGCCTCGAAAATTCTGAGGTTTCAATTTTTAAATGTTTTAAAGGACACTATTTAATCATGTTATTTATCAATTTTAATATTCAACAATACAAAATAACAACTAATTTTGGTTCACTCAAAAAAATATGTGTTCTCTTGGAAAAGAACCAAAAATTGAAATGTCTTGAATGCTCGCTTGAATGATTTAATCACTACAGGCAAATTTAAAATATTTTTTTGTTTGATTTTTTTTTTGTATATTATAAATGTTTTTAGTTTATTACATCTATGTAAATTATGAATCCACTATTATTTTTAATGGACCGTATAACCAAAATAACACATATGAATTGACTTCATTATAAAAGGTTTTTATTAAAAAACTTCAATGGTTCTCTTCCACACTGAAAGGGGAAATAGGGTGATTTTTCACGAAAATTGGGGAATAATAGTATAGGTTTCAATTTATGTATAGGTATTATATTGAAGTCAATATGAAAATTTTTAACTTTCAAGTCGAAATATATTGCATTTTCAACAAACTAGTTGGATTTGCAACCAAAAAAGATAAACTTTCAACCCAAAAAGACGAATTTTCAACAAAGTGTCCATTCTCGACAAAAAAAGATGATCTTTCAATCAACCAAATGTTTGAATTTTCAATTAAGTACTTTTTTTATAAAAAAAGGTGAATTTTGAATCCAAAAGGAAGAATTTCTATCCAAAAAGACAATTTTTCAACGAAAAAAGGACCCCGCACCAAATGTACAGAAAAAAGCCTTATGATAAAAAATTGTAAAAAAAATTTTTTCTTGTATTTTCGAACCTGCAAACTAAAGATTCGAAATAAAAATGTCAGAAAAATTGACAGTTTTTAGACAAACACTTGTCCAAAGTTTCGATTTTTACATGTATTTTAATGGAAAAATGCTTATTTTAGCAAAATGTTTTTTTTTCTCAAAAACGCTATGATAGATTTGACTAAAACTTTTATATTTTGACGATCAGGCGTACCGAATCAAAAAATTCATACCCACGAACTAGAAAGATGAACGATTCTTCGGGTATACAGCATGTTTTTGGGGGTGTTTTTGTACCCTAAACATCCAAGTAGTAGTATACCATTAAATCCTCATTTCTTAGTAACTAAAATCAATAGAGATTTTTATTTAACTGCTACGGTATGAAACGACTTTCCAATAACTGAAGTAAGCGTACATAGCAAGAATATGTTTTGACCTCATTTTAGGGGATGTTTTACCATCCCTTAAACAATGAGTCTGAAGTTCCTAACGCATTAATCAATAACAAAAAATAATTTTATTTTTAAATGCATGAAAGCTGCTATTTTATGACGGAAAATAGTCGCGTACAACCCTAAAAACTTCTTAAAGCACTTTCAACCCCTCATCAGATATAAATCTCACCCAAGCTACCCCTAAATATTTTTTACATTCAACAAAACCAACCTAATTCAAAAATCCGCCCAGTTTTTGCTGATAATAATTTCAATTGATGCCAAAGGGGCACACATAAAGTGTCAACCCTTCAGCACATGTAGAACTCACCCCAGCCACCCCCGAATATTTTAAAGTTCAATAAAATCACCCAAATTCAAAAATACGCCAGGTTTTTCTGATAATGTTTTCAGTTGATGCCAAACTGACAAAAAAGTGTCTGAATCCGTCAGTACATATAGAACTCACCCCAGTTACCCCTAAATATTTTTAAAATTCAATACAATCACCCTAATTTCAAAGTACACCAGGATTTTTCTGAAAATGTTTTCAGTTGATGCCAAAGGGGAAACGTAAAGCCTGAACACCTCAGCGCATGTAGAAATCACCCCAACCACCCCCTAATATTTTAAAAGGTCAATAAAATCACGCTAATCCCAAAGTACGCCAGGTTTTTTCTGACAATGTTGTCAGTTGATGCCAAAGGGGCAAAAAATGTCACAACCCCTCAGCACATGTAGAACTCACCCGAGTCACCCATAAATATTTTTAAAATTCAATATAAACCCCCCAATTCTGAAATGAGCCAAAATTTTCATAATTATTTATTCAATTGATGCGAACGGTTAACACAAAAAGTCTCAACACCTCAGTACATCTGGAACTCATCCAAGTCTAAATATTTTTAAAATTCAACAAAACCAACCTTATTCAAAAATCCGCCCAGTTTTTGCGGATGATAATTTCAATTGAAATTAGGGTGATTGTATTGAATTTTAAAAATATTTAGGGGTGACTGGGGTGAGTTCTATATGTGCTGAGGTTTTGAAACATTTTTTTGCTCCTTTGGCATCAACTGAAAACATTTTCAGAAAAATCCTGTGTACTTTGAAATTATGGTGATTTTATTGAACTTTTAAAATATTCGGGGGTGGCTGGGGTGAGTTCTAAATGTGCTGAAGGGTTGAGACTTTATGTGTACCGCTTTGGCATCAATTGAAATTATTATCAGCAAAAACTGGGCGGATTTTTGAATTAGGTTGGTTTTGTTGAATTTTAAAAATATTTAGGGGTAGCTGGGTGAGTTTTATATCTGATGAGGGGTTGAAAGTGCTTTAAGAAGTTTTTAGGGTTGTACGCAACTATTTTCTGTCATAAAATAGCAGCTCTCATGCATTTAAAAATAAAATTATTTTTCGTTATTGATTAATGCGTTAGGAACTTCAGACTCATTGTTTAAGGGATGGTAAAACATCCCCTAAAATTAGGTTAAAACATATTCTTGCTATGTACGCTTACTCCACTCATCGAAAAGTCGTTTCATACCGTAGCAGTTGAATAAAAATCTCTATTGGTTTTAGTTACTAAGAAATGATGATTTACATATGTTACTTGGATGTTTAGGGTACAAAAACACCCCCAAAAACATGCTGTATACCCAAAGAATCGTTAATCTTTCTAGTTCGTGGGTATGAAGTTTTTGATTCGGTACGCCTGATCGTCAAAATATAAAAGTTTTAGTCAAATCTATCATAGCGTTTTTGAGGAAAAAAAACATTTTGCTAAAATAAGCATTTTTCCATTAAAATACATGTAAAAATCGAAACTTTGGACAAGTGTTTATCTAAAAACTGTCCATTTTTCTGACATTTTTCTTTTGAATTTTTAGTTTGCAGGTTCGAAAATACAAGAAAAAATTTTTTTTAGAATTTTTTATCATAAGGCTTTTTTCTGTACATTTGGTGCGGGGTCCTTTGACTTTCGACCAAAAAAGATGAGTTTTTAACAAAATAGTTGAGTTTTCAAACTAAACAGTCAATTTTTTTTATATACTGTTGACTTTTCTATCCTTAAAGGCGATTTTTCAACAAAAAAGTTAAATTTCCAAACAAATATTTGAATTTTCGACCAAAAATGATCAGTTTTTAACAAAATAGTTCAATTTTCAACAAAATAGTTAAATTTTTAAACAAATATTTAAATTTCCAACCGGCAAAGATGAATTTTCGACAAAAAATAGTTAATTTTCAACGTAACAGTTGATTTTTCGACCAAAAAAGATGAGTTTTTAAAAAAATAGTGTAATTTTCAACAAATAGTTGAATTTTTAAACAAATAGTTGATTTTTCAACCTTCAAATGACAAAGATGAATTTTGCACCAAATGTTTGAGTATTCAACTAAAAATGATCAATTTACATCCAAAAAGATAAAATTTCAAAATATAAAAGTAAAACTTCGTCCAAACATGGAATAGTGTAATTTTTCAGTTAAAAAATTAATTTTCGACCGAATAATTAAATTTTCAACAAACTAGATACATTTTTACCAAATAGTTCACTTTTCTACCCGCATAGATAAATTTTCAACCCAGTAGTTGAATTTTCAAATAAAACAGATAAATTTTCAACAACAACAAAAAAACAAATTTCAACCGGTAGTTACATTTTCAATCAAAAAATATGAATTCTCAACGATAAATGTAATAGTTGTTAATTAATCGAAAAAAATTTCACTTTCAAATAAAAAAAGTTGAATTCAAACAAAAGGACGAATTTTCAACAAAATAAGTGAGTCCTTACCCAAAACAAATTCACTTCTAACCAAGAAAGATGAAACTTCTACCGAAAGAGTTGAATTTTCAACCAAGATAGATTTTTTGGTCAAGATAATACAAAAATGTCTACCAAATTGTTGAATTTTCAACCCAAAATGACAAATTAAAAAAAAAAAAAAAAAACAGTGGAATTTTTAAGCCATAAAAATTTTAAAAGAAATTAATTTTAAACCAAATAGTTGACGTTTCACCTAAAAACAATAAATGTTCACCTAAAAACAATAAATATTCAACAAAAAATTAAAAAGATAAATTTTCAGTTCAAAAAATTAATTTTTAACCAAAAAAGGAGATTTCCACAAAATAGTTGAATTTTCAACCAAAGAAATGAATATTTGACTAATAAAATAAATGTTCAGCAAAGTACTTCAACTTTTAACTAAGTAGTTGAATTTTTGACCATGAAGATTAATTTTCTACAAAAAAAGATGATTTTTCAACAAAATAGTCAAATCTTCAACATATTAAATGAATTTTCAACCAAATAGTTTAATTTTTGATTAAAAATGATCAATTTTCAACGAAAAATGATGTAGTTAAATTTTCAGATAAAAAAAAATAATAATTTTCAACCAAAAATATCATTTTTAACAAAATAGTTATATTTTCGACCAAAAAGATGAATTTTTAGCAAAGTAGATCAACATTCAAACCAAAAAAAAATGAATTCCAAAAGTGGGATGGTTAAATTTTTAGTTAAGAAAATTAATTTTCATCAATTGAAAAAACGAATTTTCAACAAAATATTTCAATCTTCAACCAATAAAATAAATTTTTTACAAAATAGTTCAATTAGATGACTTTTTTTAAAAATAGTTGAATTTGTAAGGAAATAATTAAATTTTCAAGCCAATAGTATAATTTTTAACCAAAAGAGATGAATTCTGAACGAAAAATATAATCGTTGGATTTTCTTATTGTGAAAAAACGAGAATAAGGAAAAAAAGCGAAAGTTTCTTGAAAATAGAGGAAAAAGAAGAATTCTTTGGAAAAAGGAGTATCTGTGTCTTATTCAACATGCAACCATGGCAGTAATTGCTACTGACTATCGTAAACAAAAAAACTACAAATAATTTTATTTTATCAGGTTGGTACAAGGCAGGAACTTGATTATTTATTGAAAAGTTGTTTGGTTGGTAGCAACGTATAAGCAAAAAAATTACTTTGATACCCAAGCCTAACCTGACAACATCTTATTAACTTCATACCGAATGAAAATGAAAATTGAGAGAAATAATCTTCAGCCAGTTTTGAAGCCAAGAGTTTGGCTAATCTGAGGAACCGGTTAAAAAATAATGAAAGCAATTTGATTCCTTAAAAAATGATAATCTGTCAGCGGACATTTTTATTGTCATTTACAAAACACATGTTTCTATTTTTCAATTCAAAAATAGCAAATAAGTGGTCAAAAATCTGATTATTGAACTCGTATTTAATATTGCTACTAATAAAAAAATACTTCAGTACTTTTGCTTTGAAGCCCAGTCACTTTTCCCCATTATTCAGCTCGTACTGTCATGCACCTCGTACTGGTTACCCCTATCTCTAAATTCCTAAAAAATGTAGTTATCTGAAAAAATGTTGAAAAAATAATCAAAGCAATTTGATTCTGTGAAAAATGATAATCTGTCAGCGGACATTTTCATCGGCATGTCCCAAACACATTTTTCTTAAATTCAAAAATAGCAAGTCAGTAGTAAAAAATCTGAATATAAAACTCATTTTTAATATACCTATACTAGTTACTAATAAAAAAATACTTCAGAACTTTTGTTTTGAAGCCCAGTCACTTTTTCCCATTATTCAGCTTGTACTGGTATGCACCTCGTACTGGTTCCCCCTATCTCTAAATTCATAAAAAATGAAGTGACCTGAAAAAAATGAACAAATAATCAAAGCAATTTGATTCCTTAAGAAATGATAATCTGTCAGCGGACATTTTCATCGCCATGTACAAAACACATTTTTCTATTTTTCCATTCAAAAATAGCAAATGAGTGGTAAAAAATCTGATTATAAAACTCGTTTTTAATATTGCTACTAATAAAAAAA
>CAKNYM010052054.1:101060-128538 GCA_932195095.1 Andricus curvator
AAAAATGAAAAAATAATTAAAGCAATTTGATTCCTTAAAAAATGATAGTCTGTCAGCGGACATTTTCTTCGCCATGTACAAAACACATGTTTCTATTTTTCAATTAAAAAATAGCAAATAAATGGTAAAAAATCTGATTATAAATCTCGTTTTTAATATTGATACACATAAAAAAAATACTGCAGAACTTTTTATTTAAAGCACGGTCACTTTTTCCCATTATTCAGCTCGTACTGGTATGCACCTCGTACTGGTTTCCCCTATCTCTAAATTCATAAAAAATGTAGTTACCGGTTTTCTTGTTTTGCACAGCAGCATATCTCAGTTCGACTCTGTATGTAGTTAACGGTTTTCTTGTTTTGCACGGCCTAATTATACACCTACGAAAATCAGTACGAAAAAGGGGAGGAAAAATAAATAATAATGTGGAAGAAGAAATGAGTTGAACTCGTGAAGTTATCTGAGCTGGAGGAGTAAGTTAACAGGTTCCTGGGACGAGACACAAACGTCTGGTTCAGGTGAAACAGCTCAGGTGAGTGGAGGGGCCAGGGAACGTAGAGAATCGCGCCAAGCTTCAACTGCTGACGATGAGTAAAAAGCATGAATGGACGCCAGAGCGGCGCCGTGAATTATCTACCTCTCCTCGTCTCCTTATTATTATACTCGGATCTCTTTATCTTCTCTACCTCAACTCCCACGTTCCTCATCATCCACAAATCTGCACTACAATATTACAACCACTCTCTTTCATTGAATTTCACTAATTTCCAACAATTTATAAACCATTTTATATTCAAATCTAGACTAAAATATGTTATTATTACACATTTACTTGCTGAAAATATTACCTGTCATGTTTGAAACCGAAAAGAAAAGAAAAACGATTTGAATTTCGCGCCGTAATAAGTGACGTCATTGCAGCTGACCTTCGCATCTTTGGCGCGAAATGCAAATTGGTCGATCTTGTTTACTCTCTATCGAATAAGGGGCCGTCCATAAACTACGTTGCCAATTTAAGGGGAAGGGGGGGGGGGGTCAGTAGGAGTAACTTTACGAACTTAGATTACGTTTAGTACGTTTCCTAATAATAAATTTTAACATAGTTTGAGAATTTTGCGAAAGGTTGCCCTGCAACGGTACCGTTCAATTATAACATAATACGTTTGAAAATCACTCTTATATTTCAAACTTCAGTTTCTTTCTTCTATTCCCATCTTTTCCCCTTTTTTAATGAATTCTTTTTTTTTTCCTCTATTTTCGAAAAACTTCACCTTTTTTCTCTTCTTTCCGCTTAAATGGCAACTAAAATAGGAGAAACCAATCAGAAAATCTGACTATTTATGGTTAATGGTCAATATTTCTGGTTGAAAAGTCTACTATTATACTTTAGGTTCGGAATTAATCTCGTCTGAAAAATTCTATTATTTGGTTAAAAATTAAATTAATTATTTTGTTGAAAATGCAACTATCTTGTTGAAAAGACATTTTTTTAAGTCAAAAATTCAACTAAATGGTTGAAATTTGAACTACTTTGTTAAATATTCATCTTTTTGATTGAAGCTTCAGCTCTATGTTTGAAAATTTAACTATTCTATTTTTGGTTGAAAACTGAGCTTTTTTAGTTAAAAATTCATTGTTTTTAGTTGTAGATTAATAATTTTAGTTGAAAATTCAACTATTTTGATGTAAATAAACTTTTTTATGAAAATTCATATTTTTGGGTAGAAAATTCAAATGTTTTGTAGAAAATTAAACTATTTGGTTACAAATTCAACTTTTTGGTACAAAATTTTACTATTTGATTATAAATTAATTTTTGTTGGTTCAAATATCAACCACTTGATTGAAAGTTAAACTACTTCGTTAAAAAATCCTTTTTTCAAGATTCACCTCTTTGGTTAAAAATTTAACTATTTTGGGAAAATTATTAGTATTTTGGTTTGTTTGAAAAGGAATTTTTTGAAATGAAAATTGAACAATTACCTTCTTGGTTGAAAACTCATTTATTTTGTTGAAAACTGAACTTTTTTAGTTAAAAATTCATTGTTTTTAGTTGTAGATTAATAATTTTAGTTTAAAATTAAACTGTTTTGATGTAAATTAACTTTTTTGGTGAAAATTCATATTTTTGGGTAGAAAATTCAACTGTTTTGTAGAAAATTAAACTATTTGGTTAAAAATTCAACTTTTTGGTACAAAATTGTACTATTTGGTTATAAATTAATTTTTGTTGGTTCAAAATTCAACCACTTGATTGAAAGTTAAACTACTTCGTTACAAAATCCTTTTTTCAAGATTCACCTCTTTGGTTAAAAATTTAACTATTTTGGGAAAATTATTAGTATTTTGGTTTGTTTGAAAAGTAATTTTTTAAAATGAAAATTGAACAATTATCTTCTTGGTTCAAAACTCATGTTTTTGGTTGAAAAATTAACTACTTGGTTTAAAGTCAATTTTTTTTGTTTGGAGATTCATAATTTTAGCTGAAAATTTCACTATTTTGTTGTAAATTAACTTTTTTTTTTGAAAATTCATATTAATTATGGGTAGAAAATGAAACTATTTGCATGAAAATTGGTTAAAAATTCGACCAATTGATTGAAAGTTAAAATATTTTGTTAAAAATGCATTTCTTTTTAAGATTCGCCTTTTTGGTTAAAACTTTAACAATTATGTTGAAAATCCGTTTTTATTTGTTGGAATGTAATTTTTTTTAATGAAAATGAACCTCTTCGATTTTTGGTTGAAGAAAACTGGTATTTCTTAGTTGAAAATTCAATTCTTATAAGTAGAAAATTTAACTATTTGTTTGAAAATTAAACTATTTATTTAAACATTTAACTATTTGGTAGAAAATTAACTTTTTTGTTTAAACATCATATTTTCGGGTTGAAAATGCAACTTTTTTGTAAATAATTCACCTTTTTGGCTTCAAGATTCCACAATTTCGTTGAAAATGTGTCTTTTGTGATAGAACATTAAACTTCTTGGTGGAACATTTATCTATTTGGTTGAAAATTTAACTGCTTTGTTGAAAATTCGTTTTTTGGGTTCAAAATTAATTTTTCATCTGATAGAAAATTCATATATTTTGTTGAAAATTCGTCTTTTTGGTTAAGGATTCAACTGTTTTGTTAAAAATTCTTTTTTTTGTAATTCAACTGATTTTTTTTGAAAATTAATTTTTTGTACTGAAAAATTGACTATTTCATTTTTGGTTGAAAACTTATCTTCTTAGTTAAAAATTCAACAGTCTTCTAAAAAATTCTACTTTCTGACTTGAAAATTAAACTATTTGGTTAAGAGTGTAATTATTTTTTTGAAAATTCATCTCTTTTCCTTGAAAGTTCAGCTGTTTGGTTGTTAATACAACTGTTTGGTAAAAAAATTAATTTTCTGTAGTTGAAAATTCATCTATTTTAGTAGAAAATCTTTCTTGGTTGCAAATTCAACTATTTTGTTGAAAATGCTACATATTTCGTCTTGAAATCTTAGGAATATAGTTCCTACATCAATTTTCTTTAAAAAAATGTATTCCCCTAATATTCCAGGAATTTCGTTCAACGAGGGGTGAGGCTGGCGGGGGAGGGGGTAAAAAAACCCAAATTTGCTAACGTAGTTTATGGAAGGACCCTAACGAGATTCATTAAATCGATCAAATAAGTAACAGTAATATTACTGAGCGTGATTTAATAATGATAACTGCGAGAGTGATAACGATGATATCGATTTTGATTTTGGTATCATGAAGATTATCACAGATCAGACACAATCTTATCAGAATACATTCTTATCCAAATTGAGCATTTAGATTTAAGAAAATTAAAATATAGTTAATGTAGGCTACTTAAGCGGGGTTCCATAATGTCTGCCAAATCTGGAGTTCGTGTAAACTGTAAAGTAAATAAATTCCTCCCACGCTTCGCGATAAAGAAGAGCTGCTGCATCATGCTAATTATCGCGTCCGGTTACTTCAGCGGCTCTCGCGGCCCACCCCTTCCATAAATATTTCCACCCCCACCTTCCTCCTTGGTTTTCTTCATTCATTCCAGTCCATCCATCACTCTATTTTTTTACTTATAACTCCGCAAATATGCTCTTTATGATAATCTTCGACGTGCGTCAATATTCTGATCGTATAATTCATTTCTTACAATTTACACATTGCACAGTGGGCCAGGAGACCCTCAAACGTGGCAAAATAGGGGAGATCGGGTCTAAGCGCGCACAGTTTTTGCATCGTCAATTTTTAATAACAGAATGAAGTTATAGAAAAAGTACTGATATACCTTGAAGGAGTAGTATTTCAACTACAATTTTGTCCATGGACGCGATTGTCTATGAGCAAAAGTTTAGTTGATATTTGATCAAATTAACGCTAACTCCAAAGACGTCCGAAAAAAGGCGTGGGGCTAAGCGCGCACCTCTGGATTTCTCAAAAAAAAATTTTATTTCATTAGAAACATTGAGTTTCTCATCAAAGGTGAACTGTTTATTATTTCACTCAAAGATACAAACTTTTTCAACATTTCTTCCGCCCCTTTTTCGGCCCCAGGGCACAAACGGAAAATTTCCGCCTGCCGCTGGTGCTCAGTCATGCGTGACAAACAGCATGAGGGCAGTGCCCTCAGCGGGGTAGTTGCGTCGCTGTTAGCATACGTCCAAGTCCAACAGAAATGATCCATGCGACCCTGAATATTTACGCTCGGAGCGAGCGAATGTCGTGTTTGATTTAAGTAAAGGCTATTTAGGACCATGCCCGAAACCGCACTTAAATGGAATTCCCAGTGTACTTTTTTTAGACCTGCGCACATTTCCGATTCACTTTCATTCGGCAAGACCGCTCCGACTCGATTTGCTGATCAATCTCTCTAGCAATCACCCCAGGCGAAGAGCTTCACAAAGTCATTATGTGTCATAGATCACACAAAAATACGCAAACTGACCAATAGTCTCATAGTAAGCTCCATCCTCTTTACTCTAATCACATCTGCTAAGTAAAGCTCTCCACGCGGGTCCATTAGTATCCAAGATCGTTCGTTTCGGGCGTCTCGCACTCTGCTGACACACTTCATCACACATTTCTTATAAACTATTTTTCTCCACACTTTCCTGTCCTGACATACAACATCAGCTTCCTCTATATGTATACATCTTTCCATGCAAGTTTTTGTGTGTTTTCAACAAATTTCTTTCACTCTTATCGAACAATGTTTCCCCTACACCACCTTCTTAGAGAATCATCTCATTACTGAATTTGTCCATTAGCGTTTTACCGCAGACATTGCGTAGTAATTGCATTCCAACCGCGTTAACTTTACTCTTATCCTCTTCTCGGTAGGTCCAGGTCTAGCTGCCATGACATACACCACAGTGGGTGTAAGTACAGAATATTGCAATTTTATCTTTATTTCTTACATTTTTACTTCTGGTAATTAAAAGAGGAGAAAAAGTTTATAAAATATAATTACGAGTATTATCATTAGTATCAAATAGTGTGAGTCAAAAATCACTGAAAATAGCGTCACGTATTATGTGGACTAACCGAGAAATGAATCGGGTTTTTTTTCCTTGATTACAGCAACCACCCTGGATTTTAGATGTCTCTTAGTAGATTTTTTTTGATATCTAATTAAATTGAATTAGAAAGAAAATGGCGATTGATACGTGGGTGTTGGAGATTTGGTCTCATCTAATACTAGGAGAAAGGTGATCCTGGAATCAATAACCTGTCTTAGAGGTAGAGGGTAAATAAACTCTTGGTCTGGCTGCCTGGTTCTCCAATTCTGTTTCTGATATATTTACGACCCTTGTCTGATTTAGGATCCTTCTTTCACGCACTGATACACACTTATCAGTTGGTTCTCACTCCCCTATACAAATCGGATTTTCCATCCTCTTTCCATGAAATCCCATTATTTCCTCTTTCCAAGCCCAAGGTTCAACCAAATTCATGGGCTCATTCACAGTTCACTTTGCCAACAGTTACTCGAGTCGTAATAATCCACGTTCATCCTTTTAACAACTTAATTTTACCCTCCCAAATTATTTTCTCTCTTTTAGAAATTGCCTCTCTTAAAAAAATTCCGATAATTATGATTTACGACTGTAGGTTCAAATAATCGTAAAATGCAGGTATTCAGTACTAACAATTTTATAAGCTGATCCCACGACTTTTTTTGCTCTCAGTTCGAAGCACGATTTATTTCCCAAGAGGTGGCATAAATAATACCAAAATTATAGTTTTCCTAATGTTTTTTTTCGGGGAAATTCATTTCACCGAATACCAATTGATGCTCATTTCTAATTTTCGAATTACCGTTTGACCTAATGTTTATCTTTCTATTCGGAAGAATCAAAATTAGTGTGTCAAATTATCATAAATGGCAACTTGGAAAAATAATAATTAGGGCAAATGGTAATTCGAAAAGATTAAAATGATCTCCAATAGTAATTCGGAAAAATTAAAATTAGGGAAAATATAGGGCGATATGCCTGTTAGGTAGCTACGACAGCGCCACTAATTTGGAACTATTGGGAAAAAATTGGAATTCCAATTCAATATTCACAAAAAATCTTGTAGTAAATAATTAATTTTGGACCTCATTATAGTATTTTTGATTAAAATAAATTGATATTTACTGCTCTTCTTCATTAACATTACTCTAATAACTTTGAGATACCCAATAGTTCGCGTGCCAGGTGACGCTGTTATCAAGGTCAAAAATATAATTTACAGGCGTATAAGACGCACTTTAAATCACTGACAGGGATAATATATTTCAAATTTTTTAATTTTCAATTTGAAATTGTTTTATTCTGTTTATGAAAGATTCTATGTTAAAAATGTTACAAGAATAAGATTCTGGTCTTTGAACATTAATGGTCAGGGAAAATGAAAAATTAGTCCAGGAACAATTAGGAATTTTTGAAAATGAAGTTTTGAGGCAACCCTGATATAATATTCTTCTTAATAATTCATTTGCCTTATACATATTTCTATTTCTATTTTTTGCAGTTGCTTCCTCCTGATGATTATAATTTCAGTTAAAAATTTGATTATTCGCTTAAAAATTCAACAATTGTATTGAAAAATTATCCTTTTTGGTAGCAAATTTATCTTTTTTGGTAGAAAATTGAACTACTTGTTTGAAGGTTGAACTACTTTGTTTAAAAATTGATATTTTTTAATGAAAATTCCACAACGTGGATAAAAGTTGTACTACATACTTTGTTAACAATTAATTTTTTTTGGTTAAAGGTTCATTCATCTCTTTGGTTTTAAAATTAACTGTTTTGTTTAAAATTCTTCCATTTTTTGATAAAATATTGATCTTTTTAAGTTGAAATTTCCTCTTTTGGTTAAAAATGCAACTGGTTGATTCAAAATTAACTTTTTTGTTGAAAATGCTTATTTTGGAGGTAAAAATTAAACTGCTTTACGGCAAATTAACTATTTTCTTGAAAATTCTTTCATTTTTTGAAAAAATTGATCTCTATCAGTTAAAATTTCCTCTCTTTTGGTTAAAAATGCAACTGGTTGGATCAAAATTCACTTTGTTACTGAAAATTTTGATTTTCGGGTTGAAAATTAAACAGTTTTACAGATGATTAACTATTTTGTAATTTTTTTTCATTTTTTGAGAAAATTCATCTTTTTCAGTGGAAATTTCCTCTTTTTTGGTTAAATATACAACTGGTTGGTTCAAAATCAACTTTTTTGTTAAAAATTCAACTGTTTTATAGATCATTTTTCTTTTGATTCAACAGTTCAACAATTTGGATATATTTTTTTTATTTCTTGACTGCAATACCTTTATTTTTTTTTAAATTGTCTTTTTGGCTGGAAAATTCATCATTTTAGTTGAAAATTCCACTACTTGTTTGAAAATTCATGTATTTTGTTGAAGATTCGTCGTTTTGGTAGAAAATTAATGTTCTTCGGGGCCATCCATATACCACGTGGACAATTTTTCACCACTTTTTGACCCCCCTCCCCCTCGTGGTCAGCCGTGTAATTTGACCCCCCCCCCCGCAACTCTCTTTGTTTGAAAATTTAACTGTTTTGTTAAAAAATTGTGTTTTTTTTTTAAATCTAAAATATTACATGTTTCGTTGGGAACTCGTCTTCTTGCTAAAAATTAAAGTTTTCAGCTTGAAAATTAAACTGTTAGGTTTTTGGTTGAAAATTCATCTTTTTAAGTTAAAAATTCAACTATTTGGTTCAAAGTTCAACTTTTTTGTTTTGAAAATTCGTCTTTTTGCTTTACAATTTAACCATTTAGTTGTAAATGCAACCGTTTGGGTAAAAATTAATTTTTGGTTGTTGAAAATTCAAGTTCATCTTTAAAAATTCAACATTTTGTTGAAAATTGAATTATTTTGGGACGGCTAGACACAGCCTAAAAAGAAATATTTTTTGTCGAACATTGAACTGTTTTGCTAAACATTCGTCTATTTTTACAGAAAATTGGTCATTTACGATTGAAAATTCATCTTTTACGGTAGAAAAGTAATCTTTTTTAATTGAAATAAATAAATGTGCAATTTTAAAATTTTAATCAGAAATTGTATTATTCCATTCTTAAAAGATTTCACGTTAAAAAAATTGCCGATCTTTGAATATTAATGGTCAGAGCAAATTAAAAATTGGTCCGAGAAAAGTCAGGCAATTGGGAAAATGAAGTTTTGCTGCCACTTTGAAATGATAATTACAAATATAAATTAAGAAAATGTGTTATTTGATCAACGAGATCCCGATAAATAAACATTAGAAAATGTAGAATTTGTGAAATATTCATGAGCCTCATCGTTCAAGTTTAAAATTAAATTGTATGAACCAGGTTTAAAGTAAACGGTGAGGTAAAAGGTCATGCCAGAAGATTTGTTTGAGTACTTGGTTATAAAAATCCAATTTTATTTTCTTAAATTTAGGGTCTTAGGGCCTGTCCTAATCCTCTATTTATTATTATAAGAAGAAGGTCTCTTTGTCACTTATTCTGGTTACTCCACTTTTCTCTCAGGTCTTAGACAATTGACAGTTGACAATTGACAATTGACAATGCTAATCCGCTCCAATTGCACCCCGGACTCCAAAGTATTCAAACCAAGTTCAAACATAATCAGGTATCCCTGGCTATAATAAACTGAAGCAGATTAGACAAGTGGGCGGAGACCTTCTTTAGATTTGTAAGGTTTCTTGGCTTGGGTCTCTTTGAATTTAAATTTTAAAGTGAATGGCCGCTATGATACCTGATTGTTTACTGGCACCTGGAAACTGAAGGTGCAGTTACAGTGCCGAATATATTTTTCAAATAAAAGGGCACTTCTACTTTCTGCCATGAAAAAATATTTTATATTTTATTCGCTATTGATCAAAGGACACCGCAACCAATGTGCCAAAAATGGCTTTTAATCAAAATTTCTTATGATGCATTTTTTTTATAATTTCGAATCTGCAGATCAATAGAGGAGGCCGGGGCGAGATGAGCATAGTTATAATTTTCAGTGAAATATTTGAAATCTATACTAGTTTTTAAAAATGTAAGTCATGTATCAATATCATAAAAGACGAAGTGTTTCAAAAATAGTAATGGCGATGAAAATATGAAAATTATAATTTGTGCCCAGGCGGAAATATTATATATAGTTTATATATAGTGTGAAGTATTATATATAATATTCATTTGTTTTATACATTTTTTATATAAAACAAATGATTATTATATATAATACTTCACATTATATATAAACTATATATAATATTTCCGCCTGGGTGCAGATGTCTCATCGCGAGACGAGACACGTATTGGGGCGAAATGAGACACCTCAACTAATAATCAGTTTTTCTTAATAGAAGAGAATTTTTCGTGTTTTTCGTACACATAGAAGATTATTTGAAGTATTCTGAGAATGGAAATGAATATCACGACAAAATATAATTATTTTCACGATTGAGCAATATGATTATTCGTACCAATTCATGCTCTGTAAAATGTTCAAAAATTAATTTTGTAAGGTATAATTAAGTCTGATTACTTAGGGGAAGGATTTTATAAATATTTGACAGTATAAATGCATTTAATGGTTAATTAATTTTATATAATAACTTTTCTAATTTCAAGTTGAATTTACATTTATTTGAAATTTTCCATTTATAACCTATTTCTGAAATTTTTTAGAAATAATTGTTGAACTGTTTTTATAAAATTCAGACCTAAAAATCATCATTTTTCCCTGCATAAAAATAGCTATTTTTCTGAAAATTTTAAACAAATGATGTTTACTATTAATTTTAGAAGCCTTCTGCAACTTTTCGTTGTCAATATAAATACAAAAAATTCGTTTTGAATATGCTGAAAAAACAACTCAAAAAATAAAATTTATAAATAAAACCAATTGCAGGTGCACTGACACTAGAATCTCTGTCATAAACTCTTCTAACCACGAATGTCAGCTTTTCTTCTCATTCCGCCCCAAATCACAATTATGATAAAAACTTCAATATTGCCTGTTTTTATTAACTAGAACATTGTGCGCGCTACGCGCGCAATAATTACCCTTTTTTAGAAAAAAACTCGGTTCATTTTCCAATATTTTGTTCATTTTTATATAAAAATTTTATTTTTAACCTTCAAGATAAATGAAAAATGCCCCATTATTTATGTTCATGTTTAAACTGAGAACAATTCCAGATTATTGTTAAATAACAGTCAAAATGGTATTTTTACAATAAAAGAAAAATAACCATTGTTGCATATTTTCATTGCACTATTTACATTTAAATAGTAATTTTGAAAACCAAAACTTACCACAACCGGTTAATTTTTGCTAGTTCTATTAAAAATTATCATTTTTCAATATGAATACATTTTAGAAAAACAGAAAAATGTGAAATTTACAAGGTATTTAAATAAGTTCTTGCTCAAATCATTCTGTCAATTTTTCATTCGTTCCATGATTGTTGTCCCATGGGACAACAATCATGGAACGAATGAAATCAAGATATATTGCAATATATCTTGATTTGATAACTTCTTCATTCAAAAATCAACTATTTTTTTGAAATTTTTGTTGAAAATTAACTTTTTTAATCGAAAATTTAACTATTCTATGTTTTATTTAACATTGATATTGAAAATTCAGCTATTTGGTTGAAAATTTCTGTATTATTTTGAAACGTTTTCTTTTATGGTAGAATACTTTAATCTTCTTGGTGACTAATTGACTTTTTCTTGTGGAAAATTAATTTATTTTGTTAAAAATTGATGTTTTTTGGTAGAAAATTAATCTTTTTCGTTGACAATTAATTTTTTATCTGAACATTAGATTGTTTACTGAAAATTTAACTATTCCCTTTTTTTGTCAAAAATTCATTTTGGTAGAAAATTTAAATATTTTGTTGAAAAAATTTTTTTTGTGTACAAAATCCTTTCTTTCAAATGAAAATTCAACTATTGGGTTGAAAATTCATTTTTTTTTAAATTCATTATTTTAGATAAAAAATAATTTTTTGCTTAAAAATTTAACTATTTTGTTGAAAATTCGTTTTTTTTTTTTTTGGTGAAACTGAATTTTTCTAATTTCTTCACTTGAAAATTCAGCTATTAAGATGAAATTTTCTATAGTTTTTAACAAAATAAATGAATATTCAACCAAAATGGTGAATAAGTCACGAAGAAGTTTAATATTCTGGACTAATTAACATTTTTGGTTAAAAATTCCTTTACAAATTTAAAATTTGTTTCAAAATTCATGTATTTAAAAAAAATCAATATTCTTGGTTGAAAATTCATTTTTGTGATTGAAAATTAGTTTTTTTAAATTAAAAAAAAAATTTTTTAACTGAAAATTTAACTATTATATTTTTCGTCGAAAATTTTTTTTTTTATAGACATTTAATCTTCTTGGTTGAAAATTCATTTATTTTGTTGAAAATGTATCTTTTTTTGGTAGAAAATTCATCTTTTGGGTTGAATATTCATTTTCTTGGTTAAAGATTCATTATTTTAGTTAAAAATAAGTTTCTTCAGTTAAAAATTTAACTATTTTGTTGAAACTGAGAATGTGGCTATTCCATTTTTGTTAGAAAATTGATTTTTTAAAGTTGAAAATTCACTTCTCGTCTTCTTTTTGGATCAAAAATTCAATTATTTTAATGGACGATTTTAATGGACGACCCTTCACATGCATTTTAATAGAAAAATTCGTCTATTATTGAAATGGTATCCTTCTCAAAAATTTGTTGTTAGATTTGGCTGGATGTGTCAAATTTTGCAGATCAGACCCACTGAAACAAAAGTTTAGTACCCATGAACTTGGTAGATTCACGATTTTGTGTATAGATGATGTGTGGGGATTTTTTCAACAATTTAAAAATTCCTGCAAGGAAGTCGAAATTTTCTAAAAACCAAAATCACGGAATATTTTTTGATTAAACGATTGGTGTCGAAAATTACTTCACAATACATGTGAGAACCAACGCCAATCAGGGAGAATGTTCAGATTTATTTTAAAGGTTTTATCATTCCTTAAAGATTCAAGTAAGGAAATCGACATTTCCAAAAAAACTGAAACCACAGAAGATTTTTTGATTAAACTACTGGTTTGGTAAATTATTTCAAATAAGTTCAGGCAGCGTCTTCTGCCAGAAAAATTGTTTAACATTATCTAATGGGTTGTTTTAACATTCCTTAAATATTCAACCAAGGAAGTCGACATTTCCAAGAAAGTACAACCACTACAGATTTTTTTATTAAACTATTGACGTTGGAAATCAGACAAAAAATGTGGGAAACATCCCCTAACAGCAAAGGTTGCTGAATTTATTCAAAGGGTTGTTTTAATACTCCTTAAACAATTAAACAAGGATATTGACATTTCCAAAAAACTAAAACCGCAGAAGATTTTTTGATTGGGCTATAGGGGTGACAAAACACTTGGAAATCAGTGCAGGCAGCGCCCTCTACTAGGAAACTTGTTTGAATTTATTTTAAGGGTTGTTTAAACATCTATTAAGATTCAAGTGAGGAAATGGACACTTCCTAACAACCAAATCGACGGGACATTTTTTGATCAATATGTGAGCAGGAAGTGTCTCCTACCAGGGAGAAATTTTAGATTTCTTTTAAGGGTTGTTTTAACATCCCTTAAAGATTCAAATAAGGAAATCGACATTTCCAAAAAACTAAAACCGCGGGATATTTTTTGATTAAACTATTGGGGTCAAAAATCACTTCAAAATAAATGCAGGAAGCGTACTCTTAAGTCTTCCAAGAAAAGTGTTTGAATTTATTTGAATGGATGTTAAAAACCCCCTTTAAAAAATGCAAACACTGTTCCTGGTAGAGGACGCTGCCTCCACTTATTTCCAAGTGATTTCTTATCCATTTAGCAAAACAAAAAAAATATCCCGGGGTTTTGTTTTCTTGGAAATGTCGTTTTTCCTGCTTGAATGTTGAAGGGATGATAAAACAACCGCATTAACATAAATAGTTTAATAAAAAAATCTCTTGTGTTTTTGATTCTTAGAGTTTGTTGATTTTCTTACTTGAAACATTAAGGTTTGTTAAAAAAAACCTTAAAATATGTTTAGCGACTTTTTATGCCACAAGATATTTCTCAAAATTATTTTCGGGTGATTTCCGACCCCAATAGTTTAACGTTTAACCGAAAAGTCTCCCTTGGTCTTTTTGTTAGAACATCTCTATTTTCTTATAACGATTCCTAAAATAAGTTCAAACACTCATTCAAGCACTTATTTTGAATAATTTTGATCAGAAAATCTTCCATGGTTTTAATTTGTTGAAAATGTCGATTTCCTTGCTTGAATCTTTCAGGGATGATTAAACAACCCTTAAAAATAAATTTAAACACTTTCCCTGCTGGGCGCTGTTTCTCACAGTTATTCTGAAGTGATTTTCAGTCCCAATAGTTTAATAACAGAATATCCCGTGGTTTTGGTTTTTAGAAGGATAACATTTCAATAATAATCGATGAATTTTTTATCAGGATGCAAGTAAAAATTGGAAAAATTGTTTGTGTAAAAATTGTCCATTTTTCTGATGAATTTCTTTTGATTTATTAAGTTGAAGGTTTGGAAATTATTTACAAAATCATAATTATATATACATAGACTGTAGGCTTCATTATGCTTAAGCGGTAAGTTAGCCATATTTGAATTCCAGACCTCGGGCTCACCACACTATTTACACTATTTGACACTTTTTTAAAGCGATGACACTCTTTTGCTAAAATTTCGAAAAAAATTACACTAAGGGCACTATTTATAAATCAAAAAGACGAATTTTCAACCAAGAAAGACTTTTCAATCAATAAAGAAAAAAAATTTTCATCAGAAATGTTGAATTTTCAAGCCAAGAACATGAGATTTCAACAAAGCAGTTGAATTTTCAAATAAATAGTTAAATTTTCAATCAAGAAGATTAATTTTCTAACAGAAAAAAAGAATTTTCACCAAAAGACATAAATTTTTAACCAAATAGTTGAATTTTCAATCATGAAGATTAATTTTCTACCAAAAAAGACGAATTTTCAACCAAATAGTTTGAACAATGGATGTGATGTTAGTCGAAATTTTATTTGAATGATATAATTATTATTTTTTCCGTTTTCTAACATTTTTTTAACTGAATAGTTGAATTTGTAAATGAAAGAATATCCATTTTTAAACAAAAATGTAGTGTAATTTAAAAAAATGAAATTTCTACCAAACAGATTAATTTAGTACCAAATAGTTGAATTTTATACCAAATTGTTGAGTTTTCAAGCCAAAAAAGACGAATTTTCTACAAAACAGTTGAATTTTCAACCCGAGAATATTAATTAACAACAATAAAGTTTATTTACAACCAATCTGTTAAATTTTCAACAAAACAGTTAAGTTTTCATTTTAAAAAAATTACTTTTTAATAAATAAAAAATACGAATTTGCAACTGAAATTATGAATCATCAACCAAAAAAAAAGAACTTTTAAGAAAGTATAGTAAATTTCAACCAAGCAGTTGAGTTTTAAAACAAAAAATATGAATTTTCAACAAAAAATGAAATAGTTGATATTTCAATTTTCAACAAAAAGAAAAAAGATTTTAATTAAAAATAAAAAACAGTTAGATTTAACCAACAAAGGCGAATTTTCTATAAAACACGATATAAAACAGATGAATTTTCAACAAAATACTTAAATTTTTAGTTTAAAAAATGACTTTTTAACAAAAAGGAAACGAATTTTCAACTAAAATGATGAATCTTCAACCAAGAAAATGAACTTTCACGAAAGTAGTTTAAATATCAACCAAGGAGTTGAATCTTCAACGCAAAATGCAATATTTGATGTTTCAACAAAAAAAGGTTTTAATTAAAAATAAAAAAACTTTCGGATCCAACCAACAAGGACAAATTTTTAACAAAGCACTTGATTTTCGACCAAAAAATGGATACATTTTCTACAAAAATGTTGAATTTTTGACCCAAAACTACGAATTTTCTACAAAACAGTTGAATTTTCAACCCGAGAATATTAATTAACAACAATAAAGTTTATTTACAACCAATCTGTTGAATTTTCAACAAAACAGTTAAGTTTTTATTTTTTTTAAATTACTTTTTATTAAATAAAAAAAAAACGAATTTGCAACTGAAATTATGAATCATCAACCAAAAAAAAAAAAACTTTTAAGAAAGTAGAGTAAATTTCAACCAAGCAGTTGAATTTTCAAACTAAAAATATTAATTTTAAACAAAAAATGTAAAAGTTGATATTTCAACAAAAAAAAAAAAGGTATTAATAACAAATAAAAAACAGTTCGATTTAACCAACAAATGCGAATTTTCTATAAAACAGATGAATTTTCAACGAAAAATGTAATAGTTGATATTTCAACAAAAAAAGGTTTTAATTCAAAATAAAAAACATTTGGATCTATCCAACAAAGACAAATTGTTAACAAAATACTTGACTTTTGACCAAAAAAAATTAATTTTCTACCAAAAGAGACTAATTTTTAACAAAATACGTCAATTTTCAACAACATAGTTCAATTTTCTACCAAAATGTTGAATTTTTGACCCGATACTACGAATTTTCTACAAAACAGTTGAATTTTCAACCCGAAAATATGAATAAACAACAATAAATTTTTTTTTCAACCAATATGTTGAATTTTCAACAAAACAGTTAAGTTTTCATTTAAAAAAATTACTTTTTAATAAATAAAAAAAACGAATTTGCAACTGCAATTATGAATCTTCAACCAAATAAAAGAACTTTTAAGAAAGTATATATAGTAAATTTCAACCATACTTGATATTTAAAAAAAACAGATTTTAATTAAAAATAAAAAACAGTTAGATTTAACCAACAAAGGCGAATTTTCTATAAAACACATACATTTTCAACAAAATAGTTACAATTTTTAGTTTCAAAAATGACTTCTTAACCAAAAAGAAAACGAATTTTCAACTAAAATTATGAATCTTCAGCCAAGAAAATGAACTTTTAGGAAAGTAGTTTAAATTTCAACCAAAGAGTTGAATTTTCAACGAAAAATGTAATAGTTGATATTTCAACAAAAGAAGGTTTTAATCAAAAATAAAAAACATTTGGATCTAACCAACAAAGACAAATTTTTAACAAAATACTTGACTTTTGACAAAAAAAATTGATTTTTTACCAAAAGAGACGAATTTTTAACAAAATACGTCAATTTTCAAGAAAATATTTTTAACCGAAACATGTGCAATTTCTACAAGAAGAGATGCATTTCTAAACTAAAAACATGAATGTTCAACAAAATAGTTGAATTTTCAACAAAAAAATTGTCAGTCAAGAAAAAAAATTTTAATCTAATTGTTGAATTTTCAAGCCAAACAGACGAATTTTCTACGAAACAGTTGAATTTTCAATCAAGAAGTATGACATTTTATCAAAATTGTTGAATTATCAACGAAAAAATTCAAATTTGAAATTTGAATCAAATAATACAATTTTTAACCGAAAAAGATGAATTCCTAACCAAAAATTTAATAGTAGACTTTTCAACCGAAAAGGATGAACATTCAACGAAAAATAGTTTGGTTTTCTTGGTGTGTTCTATTAATTCAGTTGGAATTTGAGTGCATGCGAAATGAGAAAAAGGGTAACGACTGCGAAGCCTACAATAATTAGGAATTTTGATAATTTATAGACTAAAGAATATTATTATTATACCATTAAGCCATTTCACTTTCGGGGTAGGCATGACTCACTCGGTTGGAAAATAGTAGTGTTGGGAAGGAGCTATAGATTTTTTAGATTGATCTAGAATTTTCGTGTTATTTATTTAAATAACACGTTCGTTCCGCAACACTGCTCCGACCCAGGTTGCTGATCAATCTCTCTAGCGATCACCCCAAGTGAAGAGCTTCACAAGATTGTTATGTGAGGTTCCCCACTCGGGCCCATTAGTATCCTAGGTCTTTTGTTCCAGGCGTCAGTCACTCTACTCACATTCTTTTTATAAACTATTTGTCACCACAATTTTCTGTCCTGGCATACTTCTCTAGCTTCCTTCACGTCCATGCATTTTTTCATGCAAGCTCTCCTGCTTCTATGGCTTCTTATGTCTTTTCGGATTAAGGTCTAATTCACACATTCTAACCATTCTTTCCGCGGTCTGCTTCTGGGCATACTGCCATTTACTTTACCTTTATACAACATGTCCGAACCATCTTCATTTCAAATAAACATTCTTACATAAACATCTTGACCGAGGACTGGAATTCTAATATTCTATTATGTTATTAGTTTCTATTAAATTGATTGAATAATTAAATAATTAATTATCGAATAGAGAGCCGTTTCCGTAAAATTTCCTCTCATTCCTTGTCAGTTCGTAAAATCAACGGCGTTTACCTGTCAGCTGTCACTTCCGCGTTCAATTATGTACCTCGGCCTTCCAGCGCGAAACGTCAAGGTAACAGGTTCAACGGATTCGCTGGAGGAAGTGGAACGGGAAAGCTGTGCCAGTGCGAAAATAGGAACGCAGGGATGTTCCTGAATATTTTATGGGCGACCCGGGCTAACGCTTATCGTGCTTGGCTATAAAAAGCAGCTAGGTCGAGGATGGATAGGAAGGATAGGAACATCGTGAATCATCTTATAGTCTTCTTATTACCCCTTTCGTTCTACAAACTCCACTAGGGTGTCTCAAGAAGATTGAACTTTTTTTTGTTTCTCAAGATTCCGATATCCGGCATCTGAAACTTTTAAATCGACGAATTGCTGACTTTTGATTTCAAAGATTTCCAGTGATTTTAAAAGATATCAAAGATTTCTTCAAAGAGATTTCAGTTTATTCCAAGAAATTAAAAAAGATTTCAAACGATTTCAGGAAATTTGGGGAGATTTCGAACGATTTCAAAAGATTTTAATAATTTCAAGAGATTTACGAATATTCAAAGAGTTCTAAAAATATTTCAAGCGATTTCAAGCGATTCCAGGTGATTTCAAGAGATTTAAGTTTATTCCAATAGATTGAAAAAAATTTCAAAGATTTCAGGAGATTTCGAACGATTTCAAAAGATTTCAAGAGATTTCCGAATATTCCAATAGATTTATAAAAAAGATTTCAGGAGATTTCAAGAAATATCAAAGATTTTTTTCAACGGATTCCAAGAGATTCAAAACGATTTCAAACGATTTCAACATATTAGAATGATAACAAGTGATTCCTGAATATTGCAAGAAAGCTAAAAATATTTATAACTATTTCAGGAGATTTCAAGAGATTACAAAGGATTTCAAGAAATTTTAAAAGAATAAAAAAGTTTCAAGCGAATTCAGGCGATTTCAGTTTATTCCCAAAGATTTAAACACATTTTAAACGATTTCAGGACATTTCGAACGATTTCAAAAGAGATTTGAATGATTTCAAGAGATTTCCGAAGATTTCAAGAGATCTAAAAAAAGATTTCAAGCGATTTCAGGGGGTTTCAATTTATTTCAATAGATTTAACAAGATTTCAGGAGATTCCGAGAGATTTCAAAAGTTAGGGAAATGGCTTAATGGTATAATAATAATAATAATAAATCAAAGGTTTCTTTTAAGAGATTTTAGTTTATTCCAAGAGATTTAAAAATATTTTAAACGATTTTAGGACACTTTGAACAATTTCAACAGATTTGAATGATTTCTCGAGATTCCAGAATATTGCAAGAAATCTAAAAATATTTCCAATGATTTCAAGAGATTTAAAGGGATTAGAGAATATTCCAAGAGACCTAAAAATATTTCAAGAGATTTCAGGCGATTTCCAGGAGATTTCAGGAGATTTCAGTTTATTCCAAACAATTTTTTCATATTTCAAACGATTTTAGGAGTTCTCGAACGATTTCAACAGATTTCAATGATTTCAAACAATTTGAATGATTGCAAGAGATTTCAGAATATTTCAAGAGATCTAAAAACATTTCAAGTGATTTTATGAGATTGCAGGAGATGACAATGAATTTCAAGGAATTTCATTAGAGTTCAAGAGATTTTAAAAGATTTTAAATAGTTCAAGAGATTTCACAATATTTGAAGAGATTTCAAAAGATTTCAAGAGATTCGAACAATTTCAAAAGATTTGAATGGTTTCAAGAGAATCAAGAGTATTCCAAGAATTCTAAAAATATTTCAATCGATTTCAAGAGATTTCAGGCGATTTCCAGGAGATTTCAAGAGATTTCAGTTTATTCTAAACAATTTTTTAATATTTTAAACGATTTTATGAGTTATTGAACGATTTCAAAAAATTTCAATGATATTAAACAATTTGAATGATTGCGAGAGATTTCAGAATATTCCAAGAGATCTAAAAATATTTCAAGTAATTTCAGGAGATTACAAAGAATTTCAAGGAATTTCTTAATACTTCAAGAAATTTAAAAATATTTTAAGTAATTTAAGGAGATTTCCAGAGATTTCAAAGGATTTCAAGAGATTTTGAAAGATATAAAAGATTTCAAGAGATTTCCGAATTTTTCAAGAGATCTAAAAAAGATTTCAAGCGATTACATGAGATTTCAAAAGAGTTAAAAAGAATTCAAATTATTAAAAAAAAAACATTTTTTTTTAAGTGTTAAAAATATTATATTTATATAATTTCACAAGAGAATCTATCAAATAAACATTTCAATCCATACAATATTTATTTATTGAAAAAACTCGATTTTTCGAAAACGGTTCGCCATTGGCAAATAATGTTTTTATAAATTAATAGTTACCCAATGGACTCACAGTAAGGAATTAATGAGATTTAAAAAAAAATCCAACTCTAATCACCTTCTTGTCAGGAGCGATTTCAAGCAATTTTAGACTATTTCAAGAGCTTTCAAAATATTTCAAGAGTGACTAGCCCCTCTTAAATCCATATCTATGACAAAATTATTACCAATGATTAATTGGGGGTAATTTCAGAATAAAATGGTAGTGATTGATCAAGATGAAATTAGAACAGAAAATTGACGGAGTATTAATTTAAATATTTATTCCCTAGGATCAACGAATATAGATTTATAAATTAATAATTGCAGAAGACGAAAATATAGAAGATCCCAGATATGCCAAGTGACTTAAATTTTCATTGTTTAGTAAGAAATATGACATGATTTTCCCCTCATTTGAATTTTTTAAACTCTTCTTTTCCAATTTAACTTTTTATGGAACAGTATCTTTTTAAATATCTGAGTTTCTTAATTTGAAAACAAAATTTGATCAGAATTAATTAACCAATTCCGAGTAAATCATTCAAGAATTTGGAGATTTCAATTTAATGGGCTTTGAAAATTGTCTTTGGATAATAATTAAAAATCTAATTTCCAATTTAAAAAAAGGAAGAAACACACTCCCAAAATATCGGATGTTCAATAAAAATAAAATAAATTGTATCCAAACAATTATTCTGTTCCGAGAAAATAAAGATTTAGTGTGAGGGTATCGCACTGTGTAACAGAGTGTAACAGACGAATTTTCAAGAAAAAAAGTCAAATTTTCAGCCGAAGAGTCGAATTATCGACAAAATAATTAAATTTTCAAGAAAATAGTTGATTTTTCAACTAAATAGTTGAATTTTTAACCTACAAAAAATAATTCTAAAAAAATGTGATAGTTAATATTTGAATAAAAAAATATTAAATTTCTACCAAAAATGAGAATTTTTAACAAAACACATGAATTTTCAATCAAATAGACAAACATTCAACTAAAAACGACAAACTATTAACAAAAAATAGAAAAATTAAAATTTCAGTAAAAAAAGAGAAAATATAAAACTAATAAGACTAGTTTCCTACCAAAAAAGACGAATTTGCAAATAACAAAGATCAATTTTCAACAGAAAGTGGAAGAGTAAAATTTTCCGCTGAAAACTTATTTTTTAATAAAAAAAAAACGAATTTTCAACAAAATAGGTAAATTTTCAACTAAAATTATGAGCTTTCAACCAAAAAAATAATTTTTTAACAAAGTACTTGAACTTTTACTTAATTAGTTTAATTTTTGGTCAGTTAGTTTAATTTTCCATTTAAAAGAATCTATTTTCAACCAAAAATGATATATTTAAATTTTTAGTTAAAAAACTTAATTTTTAACTGAAAAAACAGAATTTTCAACAAATTAGTTAAACTTTTAACAAAACAGTTGAATTTTCAACCAAAAAAGATGAATTTTTAACCAAATTTGTGACTTTGCAAGCAAATAATAAAATTTTAAACTAAAAAGATCTTAAATCTTCATTTTCTGCAAAAAAAACACTTTTTAAAACTTTTTTATTCCATTTCTTGCCTTGTTATCAGGAACGACATTTTTGAAATTATTATCGTTTATTTATGAAAACATATATATACTTTTCTTCCTTTTATATACCTGTCATTATTATATTCAGTTGCTTCCTCCTGACAATTATATTTTTAGTTAAAAATTGTATTATTTTATTGTAGTCACCAATTTTTTCAAAGAGTCATCTTTTTTTTAATGAAAATTAAACTGTTTTGTTGAAAGTTTAACTAATTTGTTAAAAACTCTTTTTTTGGTTAAAAATTAATTTTTGTAACTGAAAATTAAAATTTTCATTTATGTTGTAAATTGATTTTGTTAGTTGAAAATACGTATTTTCTGATAGAAAACTAATCATCATTCATCATTTTAGTTAACATCTCACCTCTTTGGTTGATAATTGGACAATTTTGTTGAAAATTCATTTTTTTTGTTTAAATTGAATTTTTCATTGAACATTTAACGTTTTGATTTGCTATTCTTTTTATAACTATATTAAAATGACATTTCGATCAAATACAGCGCGTATTTGATTTTTTAAGAATTTTTTATGCAAAATTCCAATTTTCTGTAAATCTGTTGGTTTTCTAGTAAATCTAGTTCTATACTGCAACCCTTCAATTATTGATTTTTGCATTCAAAGGCAATAAAAAAGTCAACGTTTTTGTAAAAATAAAACTAAATTAGCGTTAATTAATTACAAAAGTATGAACGCAAGCTCTAACTGGCACACCTTATTAAAAATTCAGTATCCCAATTTACGTAATCGTATATCCCAGGGCAATCGCTTTAACTTCATGAATTAGTGAGGACTCATGATGCACAATTTTCCACGTCTCTCCCTATTACAATTATTATCGCAAGTATTCTTTGCAAAGACAGAGAAAGTTTTGTCACTAAAAAGCGAGCTAAAAAGTGATAATAATAGCAGCTAGGAGGAATGGAGTTACGAATGCGAAGGAACTTTTCCGGCTTCTAAAACGTCGGAAGCCGGTGAGAATACCAAAGGGGAAGCTTGGAAGATTTCCTGGGGTTCTCGTCCTTTCTCGTCCCTTCCTCCCACAACAAACTGCGATCGTTCATTTTCCAGGGCCGCATCAATCGAATTCGAAACGATTGAAAAAATTCATTAAAAAAAGTTTGGTAATTGGCTGACGGCTAGCGTGAACGATACTACAAACCACTGCTGACCTTGAAACTTTGAAACTTTGAAACTCGTGCAAAAAAGAGACCTGAAACTTTTCTTTGAAGCCGTTGGAAAGCTTATAAAATTCCTCGTTGAATGACCCCTGATAGGGATATTTTTGATCTTTTGAAAAGAATATACCACGTGAAAAGTTAAAAAAAAATTCAAAGCATTTCTCGTATTTTTTACCTCGACTTTAACTCATGGCATGACCTAGGAAAGTTGTGACAAAACTTTTAAATTTATACCACATAGTCTTTGAAAACTTATCTTTAATTTAAGCCAATTAAACTTAAAAAATCTGTATGGATTCTCGAAATATGAGTAGAAATGTCCAAGCGTATATGCGTCAAATTTCTCAACTTAAACTCGAGCTATGACTTAGGAGACACTTGGAAAAACATTGAAATTGACAGGAGGTAATTAAAAAAATTTTATCTTTGATTTAAGCTAATAAAACTTTAATAATCTGTATGGATTCCCAAGATATGACGAATTAGAAATGCCCAAGCGTATCTGCGTCAAATTTCTTAACATCAACTCGAGCTGTGATTTGGGAAACATGCGGAAGAAAACTGAAATTAACAGTACGTAACTTTTGTAATCTAATCTTTAATTTAAGCTAATAAAACTTTAAAAATTTGTATGGATTCCCGAGGTATGATTACAAATGTCCAAGCATATCTGCGTCAAATTTCTTAACTTCAACTCGAGCTGTGACTTATGAAACTTGTGAAAAAAACTAAAATTGACAGGACGTGATTTTTGAAATCTTATCTTTAATTTAAGCCAATAAAACTTTTAAAATCTCTATGGATTCCCAAGATATGACAAAAAATGTCCAAGCATGTCTGCGTCGCGTTTCAGTCGGCCTGCACATTTTTAGTCATATCTCGGGAACCCGTGAATATTTTTTAAGTTTTAATGGCTTGAATTAAAGATAAGGCTTTAAAGACTGTCTGGTATAAATTTGAGAAGTTCTTGGATTTTTTTTAATGTCTCACGTGGTATATTCTTTTCAAAAGGTCAAAAATATCTCTATTAGGGGTCATTCGACGCAAAATTTCATTAGCTTTCCAAATGTTTGAAAAAAAGTTTTTCGCTCCTTTTTTTAACGAATAATCACCTTTCAAAGTCGACAGTGATGGTCAGAGCCTAAGATGGGCCCTCCTCCTAAGATGGGCTCCCCTGCACATTTTTCTATGAACATTTCGATGAACTTGACATCTTTTTCTCAACATAAAAATCTATTGCCTTTTGAACATTTTTTTATCTTGTATGTACATAAACTTTATTCAAAAAATAACAAACTATAATCTCAGCAATTGTTATTACTTCTGAAGTTACTTAATATCAAAAATGTTTCGAAAATATGAAAGGGGGGCCCGTATTAGGCACACTTTCCCCTATTTAGAGAAAGATTTTTTATAACAAACGATAAAATATAAATAAATACTATTTAGGACATTCTCTTTGTTTGAGAACTATTCTCGTGTTCAAATCTTTTTTTGCAGAATTTTTTCATTTTATTGGGTCGGGGGGTCTTTTTAAATATACGATCCTGAGGCCCTTCTCACCCTCGTATCGGAGATTGAGGTTTGCACTGCACGGGTCGGTTCTTACCGATAATATCACCATCCTGTTTCCCGGAAATTTACGGCCCTTTTGTCTCAAGGATCCATCCAGCAGCAGGATAAAGGCAAAACGAGAGGACTACACCTGCAGACTGGGAAAGGGAAGAAAAGGCGAGGGGAAGTTGAAAGGAATCCCGGAAAAATGTTGTTAGTGGTGGAATAAAAAATTTCCATTCGTGGAATACCTTAAAAATATTTAGAACAATTTTTTTTTTATTTAAAAGAGGGCGTTTCAAGTTAACCCTTTTGTGCCCGGATTTTGAAAAACTAAGACACTTCACAGTCTTTACCCTATTGGCCTATTCCCCTCTTTCCCATTTTTTAAAAGAATTCTTCTTTTTCCTTCTATCTAAAAAAAACACCCCTTTTCCCCCTCTTTCTCGTTTCTTCGCTTGAATGCGGACTGAATTAATAGAACCCGATAAGAAAATCCCACTATTATTGGTTGAAACTAAATTCTTTTTGGTGTAAAAGTAGATCAGAAATGATCTCTTTTAATCCAAAATTCTACTATTTGGTTTCAGATTCCACTGTTTCGTTAAAAAGTCATACTTTTTGGTCGATAATTTTAACTATTTTGTTGTACATTTATTTTTTTTTTGATAAAAAATTCGTTCTTTTGGATTAAAAATTCAACTATTTGTTTGAAAATTCGATCATTTGGTTGAAAGTAAACTTCTTTGCTGGTAATTCAACTATTTCGTTAAAGAGACATATCTTTTGGTAAAAAATTCAGCTGTTTTGTTATACATTTGTCTTTCTAAATAGAAAATTTGTCCTTTTGGTTAAAAATTCTCCTTTTTTTTGTTAAAAAATAGACAGTCTTCTAAAAATATCAATGTTTTGGTTTGAAAATTCAGCTGTTTGGTTGAACATGCAGACTTTTATTGTTGAATTTTAATCATTTTTGTTTGAAAATTCTACCATTTGATTGAAAACTTATCTTTGCAGGTTGAAAATTCAACTATTTGGTTGAAACTGCAACTGTTTTTGGTTGAATTTTGATCTTTTTTCTTTGAAAATTCGACCATTTGTTTGAAAATTCATCTGTTATGGTATAAAAGTCACCTTTCTTGGTTGAAAATTAATCTTTCTTGGTTGAAAATTAACTTTTTGATTAAGAATTCAAACGTTTTTGGTGGAAGTTTTTTTTTATCAAAAGTTGAATTTTGGATTCATAAATCCCAAAAACGATGTTTTTTCAAACATTCGAGTTTTTAGCTTGAAAATTTAACTATTTGGTTGAAAATTCATCTTTATTGATTGGAAATTACCTTTTTTATTAAAAATTCATCTTTTTGGATTGAAAAATCCCAAAAACGATGTTTTTTCAAACATTCGACTTTTTAGCTTGAAAATTTAACTATTTGGTTGAAAATTAATCTTTATTGATTGGAAATTAACTTTTTTATTGAAAATTCTTTTTTTTTGATTCAAAAATCTCAAAAACGATGTTTTTTCAAAAATTCGACATTTTAGCTTGAAAATTTAACTATTTGGTTGAAAATTCATCTGTATTGATTGGAAATTAACTTTTTTATTGAAAATTCATCTTTTTGGATTCGAAAATTCCAAAAACGATGTTTTTTCAAGCATTCGACTTTTTAGCTTGAACATTTAACTCTTTTTTTGAAAATTCATCCTTATTGATTGGAAATTAACTTTTTTATTGAAAATTCATCTTTTTGGATTCAAAAATCCCAAAGACAATATTTTGTCAAACATTCGACTTTTTAGCTTGAAAATTTAACTCTTGTGTTGAAAATTCTTCTTGGTGGGTCGAAAATTCAACAGTCTTTTAAAAATATGAGTATCAATGTTTTGGTTTAAAAATTTAACTGTTTGGCGAGCTGTTTGGTTGAAAATTCAGATTTTTGTTGTTGAATTTCAATCATTTCTGATTGAAAATTCTACCATTCAGTTGAAAATTTATCTTTTTAGGTTGAAAATGCGACTGTTTTTGGTTGAATTTTAATCTTTCTTCTTTGAAAATTCGACCATTGGTTTGAAAATTCATCTAGTTGGTAAAAACGTCAACGATTTTATTAAAAATTAAATAATTTTGTTGAAACATTCGTCCCTTTAAAGAGAAAATTCATCTTTTATGATAGAAAAGTTTCCTTTTTTGATTGAAAAAAGTTTTTTCATTAAAAATTGAATTGTTTGGTTGTAGATGCAACTCTTTGGTTAAAAATTATTTTTTTTTGTAGAAAGTTAACTAGTAGATGCAACTCATTGGTTTAAAATTAATTTTGTTGTTGTTGAAAATTCAACTGTTTTCTAAAACATTCAACTTTTTTGTTCAATATGTAAAAAGTGACTCATTGGATATATTCAACTTTTTTATTTGAAATTATAACCCTTTTGTTGAAAATTCGTCTTTTTGGGTTGACAATTTACCTGTTTTGGTAGAAAAGTGATTTTTTTTTGTTGAAAATGCATATTTCTTGGTTTAAAATTAACTTTGTTGATGAAAATTAAAATGTCTTCTAAAAATATCTATTTTTGGTTGAACGTTAATCATTTTTGTTTGAAAATTTTACCATTTGGTTAAAACTTCAAATTTCAACTATTGGGTTAAAAATTCATCTTTGTAGGCTGAAAATTCAGTTATTCGGTTAAAAATTCAACTATTTTGTTAAAATTTTCATTATTTTATTGAAAACTCGTCCTTTTAGATAGAAAAATCAACTTTTTTGGTTGAAAATTAACTTTTTTGTTGAAAGTTCAAATGGTATTCCATTAAGCATAAGCTTTTTCTATTAAAAGTTTAACTATTTTGTTATAGATGCAACTCATTGGCTTAAAATTAATTTTGTTGTTGATGAAAATTCTACTATTT
>CAKNYM010052054.1:154767-181144 GCA_932195095.1 Andricus curvator
AATCAACTTACCACGTATTTCTGGAATTCAACGTATTTCTGCACTTGCACGTATTTCTCCTCTTGCTTCCGTCTTGATTCGGTAAAAAAATGTCTATTTGCACTAAAACTTATCACACTCACAAACACTCAAACTATTGTGAATCATACGCTTGACGCCATCATTGTATTATACTCTGCTCCTTCACCTTCATTCACCATGGTTACTGCACATGCGCGCTTCACTCGGCTGCGTACTATACAGTCGCGCATCAAAGTCCCATACATGACTGGAGAATTCCTATACAGGAACGGATAATTTCCATCGTTGTGTGGGATATTAAAATATATGGGAAAAATGCCATACTTTCGTATAGGAAATTTACGATTATTTCTTACAGTGTAAATTTTGTAAAGATTCAAATTACCATAGTAAGTTAAGAGTTAAAAGTAGTAGATAATTTATATTTAAATAAATTAACAATAATGTCAAAAAACAATGATTGGCCATAGTGATTAGCATATAGGCCAATGAATGTATGATTGGCCACTGAAATGTGGTGAAATACAGTCATTGGAAAACTCGTTGGCCACATCAGTTTATAGATTACTGATTTTGAAAACACAGTTGTTAGCCACTAAATTGTATAATGATTGGCCAGAGCCAAAAACTGTTTTTGAATGAGTTTTTGTAAAGATATTAATAATTCGCTTTTCAGCTATTGTGGCCATTCATTATGCCTTATTCACGATGACAATGATTGGCCACTCATTTATCGATATACAGATATCATTTCAAGATTAGAATATGCTACTATCGTGTATCTTGATTCACTAAATTCAATTCAAATCCAAAAGTTTTTAGTTAAATCTATCGTAACCATTAAAAAAAAAGAATTTCTTTTTTTCTTTTGCGCTTCATCCTGCTCTATTTATTAGTAGTCTTATTTCTGACTATTCTTCCATATGGGTAATTGTGAAATTGAAGGCAAACTTGAAGTCCCAGTAATATAACATTAACTCAGAAACTCGTACTGATTTTTTCTTTAATTCAATAAATACTTATTATCATCCTCTACAAAATGGTCAGTTCTTTTTTTCATTTTTGTTCCTATTTACTTTAATTTAATATAAGAACACCCCAAACGTCATTACCGTACGGCGTCCCAACCTCACTTTGCACAAGGATAAACTGATTTTCTCCTTTTTGTTTAGACAGTAACCTGAAAAACGCTTAACGTATTAAGTTTGTAACTTTAGATGAACATAAATTTAATTTATGCACAATTTTCAACTCAAATAAATAATATTGTAAAAACCTTAAAGTCTGTCCCTGGAGTTTTATCATTTCAGACGTCATTACCGTACGTCTTTTTTTCTAGTAAAATATTGTGGTTACAGTTGAGTAATAAATACAGAAATATTAAGCGTATTGTTTAATACAAGATTCTATAAAATTGAGCTTAAAATATTAACTCTTTTTTTCGTGAATTCGATATTAAAACTGAAAAGTGCATTTTGACAACAAAAACGTCATTCCCGTACGTGCGTTAAAACCCAGTTTTGGAACGAAAAAAATAAAATAAAAACAATTCCGTTACTTGCTCGGCGGTGTTTTCTTTCATGAGTAGGTGACTTTTCATGATTAAAATCTGTTATTTTTTATAAATATTAAAAAGGCCAAACTTTATCATTTTTCTCGCATCATTCCCGTACGGTACAATATATTTAAATAGAAGAGCGTACGACTGCTTATATTCGCATGCGCGTGGATCAGGTGGGCCGGGTTTTGTTTACTATTTCCTAACCTCTATTTATAAATATACGGATCTCAAGAAGTGAGCTAAATAAGTCAATTAGAAAGGTTGTTGAGAGATGTGTTGGAAATTATATTACAGCAGGTAGGTTATAGATTTTTTATTACATGCAGCTAAAGGGGGCTGAGATTCTAATATAAAAATTTTAGAAAATAAGTAATTTGATGTAGTTTGCCTTGCACCTGTCGAATCTTCATGAGTTCATATTTTCAATTTTGATAAAAGTGGAAGCATAATTTATTACTCAGTTTCTTATTTAGTATGTGACACGATGTAATAGATTTTAATAAATTTTAAAGACTGCATAATAAGTCATGTGAATAGTTTAGTCGCCCTTACGTCACCTTACTTATGTTCAAAAAAATTATCTACAATAGTTAAATATTTCGTTTTTCCTAAATTACATGCGTTACAGTATTCGCTTTTGAACTTTTTAAAAGCTCGCGCTCTTTTTCATCAAACTCCTAACCTCAAATCCACTTTCCCTATTTCATGTACGAATTTCATTATTATTTCTTATTTTTAAAACTGCCCCTTTTGGATTTACAATTTTTAGATTTGATAAGATCAATTTCCGTTATGAAATATTTAATTCCTAATAATAATCTGATTGCCACTGTAGGTGCTAAAATTTGCCTGCAATTTGACAATTACCCATATATAAACATATTTAAATGAGGTGGTCAATTATTGGGTGGTGGCCAACCATTATACCGATTAGCGCTGCCGTGATTTGGAAAAACACCGTTAACTGAAAAAAATCGAAAAATGAGTTTTTTATATCGTTGGAATCGTGAAAAAAAGATACATCCGATTATTAAAATAATTTTTTCAAATTGTTAATAACTTTGAAAATAATTATTGAATAATTTTTGGAAAACACCGATAACTGCAAAGATTGGCGAGTTTTTACTTGAGAGAGAGCCGTAACTGACCGTTAACTGCAGTCGTAAATCAGAGACGACTGAATACGTGACGTCAAAATTCGAGAAAACGCCGTAACGGGCAGTTACGGTCTTTACCAAAATTATTGGACGGCGATTTCGAGCCTTCGTGTTTTCTGAGAGGTCCGTATCGAACCACGAGAAAAAAGGTTTGTGATTCGAGAAACGCCGTAACTGCACTTATTATTATATATTATATTCTTTTGCCGTGACGGCGTGGCGTTCTCTCAAATCATGGCAGGCCTATTTCTGAGGTCCGTAATGTAATTCGAAGAGAGCCGTAACTGCCCGTTACGGCGTTTTCTCGAATTTCAGCATCCCAATCAACACAGTTAACTGCATTTTAGATAATTAATCAACATTTTTTAACAATTTTTCTTGCAAAAATGAAGAGATTGTATGCAAATTAGTCAAGAAAAACAACAAAAAATGCAGAAAATGAATAAGAATCCGCGATACACGCGAATAAAGATTCGAACAGTTTTCGTCGATTTTCTCGGCGGTGTTTTCCCAAATCACGGCAGAGCGGGATTAGCCTATCTGTTTTCTAGAATAGCAAATGAGGGAAATGGAGAAGCCGGTGCGGTGTTCCAAGTGAGTCTCAGACGTGGGGGGATTCTTGGAATGTCTGTCCGTCTTGGGCGAAGACTCCTTCGGAACTCCAGGCCAGGCTTCAGGTTTGCCCAGGTTTGCCTGATTGTGAACTGGTCAGGAGACTGGTAACTATTATAGACACCATGGATGGTTGTTTGCCAGCTAAGCCACCGGCACCGCCTTTATTTCTGGTGCCTCACTCGCTTACGTTAGTCTTGTAATCAAGGGCCCTGAGGGCCTGAGGTCCTTGAAAGGAGGGAAAGAGCAAAGAGGATGGTCAACCCCCTCACCCTCCCTCATCTCTTGAATCTCCATGGCCTCACACTCAGAGCTGGCTCAAGAATCTCATCTCAAGATGGTCTCAAACCCCAGCATGTTGTCTCCAGTCTCCACTCTCCACTCCTGAATTTATTATCAATAGTTTCCAGGAATTCTCCATTTATTCTTGGAACACATCTTCAGTCTTTTATTGAATATCAATTAGGAATCGTTTCGTAATTAATTAGATGAATTTAAGGTTTATTGTCATCTTCCAATGATAATTGACCTTCTTTTAATATCCTCGAGTAGCAACCTTTAGAAATTAGATATTCTTCAGATATTAGATATTGAATGAGGAAGAGGAGGACGTCAAACTCGATTTGCTTTATATACTTAGATCTTAGATACTGTTTTAAGAACAATGAACTGTCTACCGTTACGGAATTTTCCGTATTAGGGTCCCCTTTTCCAGCTCATTCCATACATTCATGGCAATATAAAAAAGCCCGAAAAACATAAAAAATGTTTAATAAATCAATTATACAATCAAGAATATTTCCTCTTCTAGAAATTCCTTAATTAATAGTAATTTAATCGTGACACTTAGAAGTGTAATTAAATATTTCTGCCCAAGATAGCACTAAAAGCAAGCGCGCGAACCGCAAGATCACGTCCCTGAATTTTTATTTTACAATAAAAATTGTAAAACGTTCTAAAAAATTTTGAAACGAAATTTTTAAAAATTCTTTGTATTTAAAAAAAAAATAAATTCCTTTTCATTTTAGCATTTGAATTCTAGAGGGCAAGATTTTTCTTAATACAAATAATTACTAACGGACAATTTTAATATCACTCATGACTTTCTTGTAATGTTTAGCAAAAAATTTCTATTTGTTCAAATAATTTTTAGAAATTTTCAAAATAAACAACAAATTATTGTTTAAATAATCACATAATGTTGAAAAAAAATTATTACTCCAAACAATGACCAACTATTACATTTTATTTAGAAAATAAGATTATTTTTTTACATGTTAAAGGAAAAATTGTTTAAAGAAGTCAAATTTATTTAAAAAATTAAAAATTGTTTAAGAAGTAATGAGGGATGTTTAAATTGTCTGTATCAAGATTCCCTTTTAAATAATGACTCGACACTTTTGTTTTCAGGAAGATATTATCTTATTGTGAAAATATTTTATATTATTAATAAAATAGGAATAAAATACAAATTTAAGCTTCATATGTTCATAAACATCCGCTTTTTCGTGTAAAAAAAAAAATTTGTCACTATTGTCTTGACACTTTTGTTTTGAGAAAGATGTTATAATATTGTAAAAATATTCGACGCAAATTTGAAATATATGGATTGAAATTCAAAATTTTCAATTGTACTTTTTCTTAATTTCTAAGAAGTAAAATGTTATTATATATAGTTTTAAGTTATATTTAAAAGATCCAAAGAATTTAAAGAGATTTCGTTTCAAAAATTTTTAGAACTCTCAGTATTCAAAAATTTGTCATTATGCATTTTCAAATAGTTTGCTTTAGATATTGTAAAATAAACAGTTGCATTCGGAACGAAAAAATTGATTTCGTACCAAAAAAAGTCGAATTTTCACAAAATATAACAATTTTAACCCAATATAAATTTTCTACTAAATGGTTGAATTTTAGAACCCAAAGTACGAATTTTCCACAAAACAGTGGAATTTTCAACAAATTATTTGAATTTTCAAAGAAATATTTACATTTTTAGGTAAAAAAAATTAATTTTTAACCAAAAAGCAAACGAATTTTGAACTAAAATTATGAATCAACCAAAAAGCTGAGCTTTTAAGAAAGATAGATCAAATTTCAACCAAGGACCTTAATTTTCAAACTAAAAAGATGCATTTTCAACAATAAATGTAATAAATGATATTCAAAAAAAATAATTGTAATTAGAAATTAAAAACAGCTGGATTTATCCAACAAAAACGAATTTTCAACAAAATAATTAAATTTTCTATTAAATTATTTCTGAATGATAATAGAAAATTTTGTTAATTTTGAACCAAAATGATGACTTTTCTACCATAAACGATGAATTCTCAATTCAGAATAACGAATTTTCAACAAAACAGTTACATTTTTGACCAAGAGAGATGACTTTAACAAAATAGTTGAATTTTCAACAAAATAATTAAACTTTTAACAAAATAGTTGCATTTTTTACTAAATGAATGAACTTTTTTACCAAATAGATGGATTTTTATCCAAGAAGATAAATTTTCTACCAAAACACAATTTTTCAACAAAATACATACATTTTCAACCAAATAGTTGAATTTTCAACTTTAAAATATATGTTTTCAATGAGAAATGGAACAGTTGAATTTTTTATTTAAAAAACTATTTTTCAACAAAAACAGAAAAACGAATTATCAACCAATCTTGTTCAAACCAAGAAGGCGAATTTTTAACAAAGTAGTTGAATTCTCAACCATAGATAAATTTTCAACAAATAAAATTAATTTTCTACGCAAATAGAAGAATTTTTAACAAAATAATTAAGTTTTCAAGCATATATCCGACCTGCCGAATGTTTTAGAAAACAGTTGACTTTTAAATCGAAAAAGAAGATTTTTCAACAAGATAATTTGCAATCAATAAAGATGTATTTTCAAAGACATAGTTGAATTTTTAACTTATAGAGGAAAAATATTAAATCAAAACTAGAATAGATATATTTTTAGATATTAGGATTAATTTTGAACAAAAAAAGTTAATTCTCAACCAGTTTAATTTTTTACCAAATTGTGGAAAATTGAAGCCTAAAGAACGAATTCTCTACAAAACAGCTGAATTTTCAACCCGAAAATATGAACTTTCAACAAAAAAGTTCATTTACGAACAAATAGTTGAATTTTCAACTAAAATGATCAATCTTCAAGCAAAACAGAGAATTTTTTACAAAGTAGTTCAACTTCAAACTAAGTAGTTGATTTTTCAATTTAAAAAAAAAATAATTTCTAACGCAACATTTACAATACGAATGTTTAACAAAATTTTTGAATACTCAACCAAAAAAAATTACTTTTTAACTAAAAAATTACATTTTTAACCCAAAAGGATGAATTTTTAAGCAGGAAGATTAATTTTCTACCAAAAACAAAAACGAAAACGAATTTTTCGGAGAATAGTTAATTTTTCAAGCGAAGAGATAAATTTTCAACTAAAATGATTAATCGTCAACAAAAAATGAACTTTCAAGAAAGAGGTACTTAAATTTTTAGCCAAACATTAAACGAATTTTCGGCAAAATAGTTCAATTTTATGTTCAACCAACGAGGTGAATCTTTGATCAAAAAATTAATTTTCAACAAAGTAGTCCACCTTTTGAGCAGTTAGTTGCATTTTTTATCAAAAAGGTGACATTTTAACCAAATAGTTGCATTTTCAAGAAAAGAATTAAATTTTCAATCAAATAGTAGAATTTTTCAAGAAACGATATGAATTTCGAACTAACAATATAATACATAGTAGACTTTTCAACAACAAAAAGTAATAACTTTTAGTGAAAAACGATTTAATTTTTTTATTGGGCTATATTGCACTCGAACTTGGAATGCACATAATTCAGGCTTGACCTGCAATTGGCCTTGAAGCTATTTCCAGACCGTCCGAACCGTGAACCGCTTCCAATTGGAATACATAATATTACGCAATATACTCGAGTGAGTACCCGCGCACTGCTCCTTTCCGCTACGCTGCTGGTTTTTCACGCTTCTCGGTGAACACCCTCTTTCGCCGCTGAGGGGCACCAGACTCACCTCGAAACCGGTGGCAACGCTTCTCGGAATTATTGAATCCAAGCTGAGTAAACCCAAGTTCGAGTGTAATTCAATTCACATTTAAGCGGGAAGAACTTGAAAACGGAGAAGTTTTTTGAAAACTGGAAAAAAAGACTTAATTAAAAAATCGGAAAAGTGTTTATGGACGGTCCCTAATATTTTAATTTAATCTGCCATCTATATTAATTTTTAAACTATATCTCAAATGAGAAGAAATGCCTAAATAATTTAATCGAAAGTATTCTCCTACTAGTATATACATACATACATTGATTAGCAGTTCGAACTCGAAAGTTCATTGCCTCACTACCCGATTCGGGTAGTGTTTCTAGGTGGATATTTACTACCAATGTGGGCCCACCACACCCACGACGGGCCAACAGCACGCAGTATTCCTGAACGGTCACCCATCCAAGTACTAACCGCGCCCAACAATGCTTAACTTCAGTGATCTTACGAGAACTGGTGTTTTCAGCGTATATTTTGTATTTAGCAATAAGATTTAATAAGATTTAAGAGGATTTCCGAAAATTTAATTTTCGATGATTTCGACGAACTTGATTAATTTGTAGTATGAGAATTCCCTCATTTTCTTCTTATTTTAATCTCGATTCGGAGTCCTTCTGTCTGTCTCCTTTTAAATTTGAGAATAAAATTGGCGCCATGTCGTCGAACGCTCTGCGTCGCAGACATGTCAATGTTTTAGGGTCAAGTCACGGCTAACGATACCCTCTTTATATTCTTTCATGCATGTGATCTTTTTTTTGGGACAGACGAGGAGTCAATTGATAGAAAACAAGAGCGAAATAAATTAAGAAATTCAGATTCTTCGTTAAAAAAAAGTCTCATATAAAATATAAGAGTTTATAATCCAAATAATTATAACTCACTATAAGATAACATACATCTCACACTGAGAAAAAAAATTAAGTTCCGGTAACAAAATGATTTTTTGAGCAGTTTTTGTTAGTTTTAGAAAAAATCGGTTGATGTGAGAATACAATTTATTTGGCTCAAAAAAACTATTTTTGTAAAAATTACCAAAAATTACTGGAAATTTTCGGTGAATTTGTATATTACCGAAAATGTTCAGAAATTCAAGGTATCCAAAGCTTTTTGGAAAAAATCCGAAAATTTCCGGAAATTTATGAAAAGTTGCTCAATCATCTGAAATTTCAGGTATCCGAAGCTTTTTGGAAACATTACAAAAATTTCCAGAAATTTATGGAAAATTGCTAAACCGGTAATTTATGGAAAATTGCTAAATTACCGGAAATTTATGGAAAATTGCTAAATTACCGGAAATTTCAGGTAGCCAAAGCTTTTTGGAAAAAATTGGAAAATTTCCGGAAATCTATGGAAAATTGCTAAATTTCCCGAATTTCCGGAAATTTATGGAAAATTGATAAATTTCCCGAATTTCCGGAAATTTATGGAAAATTGATAAATTTCAGGTATACAAAAATTTCCAAAATTTTCGGTAATTTATCGGTAATTGATTGTAATTTATCAATCATTTATGGTAACTTATCACTTCGAGTTTGTCCAATTCACTACTCACAACCAGTCTCTCAAGCATCAAATTATCATGAAGTGAGGTTATTATTCCGGCAGTCCTGGAAAGTAAATCTGAATCGAAATGCGCAAGCGCAACAGAAATAAAAAGTAATCTGGCTGGAACTGCGCAAGCGCAGCAGCTAGAAAAAGTAATCTTGCTCAAAGAGCGCAAACGCAGCATAGAAAAAGTATTTTTATAACTGCTTTTTATCACGGCTTTGGAATTGGTCGCTTCCCGCACGCAATACATGCCTCGAAAAGCGAACATTTCGTGCATGTGTTACAAAAAATGCTTTTTTTCAGTAAAATGCATTTTCATTTGAGGAGAAATCTTTCGTTTAATCACAATTCATTTTTCTAACTTTAATGTTTTCTCACATAAAGGAGATACTTTATTATATCTACAAAAAAATAATTTTTCTTTCCACGAAACTGTATCGATCCTTCAACAAAATAATTGTATTGCTTATAAAAAAATACGGTTATATCTGAAAAATATATTTTGTTCAACCAACAAAATGTTTTGTTGTCCCCATACAAAAATGTGTTGATCGTACCAAACTTTTTGGTTTGATCAACTAAACGGTTCAACAGAAAATAATTTGGTTGGCTCAACCAAATGGTTTTGTTGCTTATACAGTAAACAAAAAATTTGGTTTGGACAACCAATCTTTTGTTTGGCCAACCAAATGTTTTCCTCAGTGTACTAGTGTCAATTACTTTTTATTTTTTCTGATGCAAATGAATGAATCTGCTGGTTGGTAATATCTTAATATTTATTCCCTGATAGTTATAAAATTATTAGCGATTTTCAATTCTGCTTCACGATCAGATGATTTATTAACTTTAATTCTATAATAATTTTTGTTTTCAATTTCTGAACAAAATTACTGAGATTTTATAGATTTTATAAATTGAGTGTATGAACATTGAACATACATATAAATTCAATTAATTAAATAAATCAAGAACCTTAATTAAATCAGATTTAGAAACAAAAATATATTAATAATAACATTCTTACAAAAGTATAATTTTGTATTTTTTTGGTTGAAAATTCATATTGTGGTCACAAAATATTATTATTTGGTTGAAAATTCAACAATTTCGTTAAAAAAATCTTTCTTTTTGGTTGAAAATTCAACTGTTTTGTCGTAAATTCAAATTTTGGGTTAAAAATTGCACTATTTTGGTGAAAAATTCAACAATTTGGTTGGAAATAAAATTTTTTGTTTAAAATTTAACTCTTTATTAAACATTTTAGATGACATTTTTTTCTTTATTTATTTAAAAAGTCATGCTTGATTGAAAATTCAACTTCTTGGTGTATAAATTCATCTGTTGTCGTAGAATTGAGGATTTAACTATGTAGTTGAAAAATCGTTTTTTTTGTCGAATTTAACTGTATTTGGTTCAAAATTACAATCTTTTTTTATTTAAATATTAACCATTATATTTTTTTGTTGAGAATTCATCGTTTTAGTTGAAAATTTAACTAATTATTTGAAAGTAGAACTACTTAGTTAAAAATTCATTTTTTGTTGTTAATGATTCATGATTTTTATTTAACAATCTTTTTTTAGTTGAAAATGTAACTATTTTATTGAAAATTATTACTTTTTGTTGAAAATTCAGTTCTTTGCTTGAAAAATTAATAATTTCGTTGAAAATTAATTTTTTATAGTTAAAAATGATTTCTTTTAACTGTAAATATAACTATTTAATTTCTGGTTGAAATTTATCTTTTTTAGTTGAAAATTCGTATTTTGTGGTGGAAAATTAATTTCTTTGGTTGGAAATTTAACTATTTTGTATAAAATTTTTTGTTTTCAGCATGAAAATTAAACATTTTAGATGACATTTTTTTCTTTATTGATTGGAAAATCTTTCTTGATTGAAAATTCAACTTTTTGGTTTATAAATTCATCTGTTGTCGTAGAATTGAGGATTTAACTATGTAGTTGAAAAATCGTTTTTTTTTGCCGAATTCAACTGTTTTTGGTTCAAAATTAAAATCTTTTCTTATTTAAATGTAAACATTATATTTTTCGTTGAGAATTCATCGTTTTAGTTGTAAATTCAACTAATTATTTGAAAGTAGAACTACTTAGTTAAAAATGCATTTTTTGTTGTTAGTGATTCATGATTTTTATTTAAAAATCTTTTTTTTAGTTGAAAATGTAACTATTTTATTGAAAATTATTACTTTTTTGTTGAAAATTCAGTTCTTTGGTTGAAAAATGAATAATTTTGTTGAAAATTAATTTTTTATAGTTAAAAATGATTTCTTTTAACTGTAAATATAACTATTTCATTTCTGGTTGAAAATTTATCTTTTTTGGTGGAAAATTAATTTCTCTGGTTGAAGATTTAACTATGTTGTTTAAATTTGTTCTTTGTTGTCATTGATAATTCATCTTTTTTAGTTGAAAATTCATGTATTTTGTTGAAAATTTATCTTTTTGGGTAGATAATTAATCTTCTTGTTTGAAAATTTAACTATTTGGTTAAAAATTCATTTTTTTCGTTAAAGATTCATCGTTTCAGTTGAAAATTTGACTATTTAAAAAATTCTATTTGTTAAATTGAAAATCAATTTTTTTTACTAAAAATGTAAGTCTTCTATTAATGCTTCAAAGCTCATCTTTTTTGGATTGAAAATTCATATTTTTGAATTGAAAATTCAACTTTTTTGTAGAAAATTTGTCGTTTTGATTTGAAAATTCAACATTTATGATGAAAATTTATTTCCTTATTGGTTGAAGAATCTTCCTTTGTTGGAAATTCAACTCTTTTGTTCAAAATTCCTCTTTGTGGTTTGATAATTAATCTGTTTTGGATGAGAAATAACAAGTTTGTTAAAAGTTCGTATTTCTTGTTGAATTCAACTATTTTTGATTGAAAATTAAAAATATTTTTTGTGGAAATATCAACGAATACACTTTTCCTTGAGAATTCAGTTTTTTAAAGATTTATCTCTTTGGTCGAAAATTTAACTATTTTGTTGAAACTTCCTTTTTTTTTGGTTGTAAATTAATTCTTTTATTCTTTTAACTGAAAATTTAATTATACCATTTTTGGTTCAAAATGTATCTATTTGATTTGAAACTTCATATATTATGTTGAAAATTCGTCTTTCTTTGTAGAAAATTAATCTTCTTGATTGCAAATTCATCTTTTTTAATGAAGAATCAACTATTCGGTTAAAAACTCATATAATACTTTGTTCAAAATGCAATATCTCAAAATTGCAATATATGTAGATTTTCCTCATAAATAAAACAGTAGGATTATCCCCGCCTGCTCCTATCGTATTTCGTAATTTGTGGATGACCCGTTATAAAATAATACTATTGTTACTAAAAGTCTTTAAAATAAATTCAAAAAACAAACATTTTTTTGCATTAACGTTGTTGATCTCCTAGGTGTGAGGTTTGTTTTATACCTGAAAGACAAATTTATAACGGCCAGGGAAAATGACAAATTACAAAGGAAAAGTCAGGAAATTTCGAAAAAGTTGTTTTTTCATAAAGTTGATTAAGTTGATGAAGTTGAAGTTCAATTGGTTATTTCATAAAGTTGATTTAAGCTAGCCTCCACTAAGTCGATTAAGGAGGGTCAAGGAAGAGTAAAACGAGTTTATCGTCACCGAACATTCTATACGCATCTGTTGTTGAAAAATATCGCTTTATCATAAATCACGCAATTTTTTGCAATGACGTCGTTATTTTTTCGAGTCTGTATTGCCAATCTTATCAATCTGTACATATCATCGGATCGCGTGACCAGAGTTCTACTCATAGATTCTGTTTCAAAAATTTTGCATCAATTTGTCCAATACATTTCTTTTATACCATTTTTGCAGTTAAGTTATTTACTCATTTCATATTGAAGCTTTTAGAATAAGGTAAAAGTACCTATCATGAAACATGTCCCAATTATGAAACAGTGTGATGAATAATTCGATTTATAAATAATTTAAAAGTCTATTTTTGAGTACAAATGATTATATTGATAAGTATGAAATAGGCTTTTCATATATATAAGAAGCAAGTATGGTTCTAAAGTTTTAAACACTAAAAAATAATTTTGATTATCTAATCACGAAATGTTAATATTTTATTATTATATAATAGTTCAACTTTAAGTGAAACAAATTGATTTTCAACAACAAAAAAACTGATTTTCAACAAAACAGTTGAATTTTTAACGAAAGTGATACATTTTCAAATAAAATGATGAATCTTCAACGGGAATAATTGAATTTTTAACTAAACAGATACATTTTCAACTAAAATGATGAATGTTCAATTGGAATGGTTGAATTTTTAACCAAAAAGATGAATATTCACCCATGCAGATTTATTTTCTACAAAAAAAATACGAATTTTCAACACGATGTATGAATTTGCAACCAATTTGTTGAATTTGCAACTAAAAATGATATATTTTTAACCAATAGTTGAATTTTACAAAAAAGGGAGATGAATGTTCAACAAAAAGTGGAGTAGTTAAATGGTAAGTTAAACAAATTGATTTTTAACAAAAATTGATTTTCAACCAAAAAATTCACTTTTAAACCAATGTGATAAATTTTCAACGAAAATGATGAATCTTCAATTGGAATAGTTGAATTTTTAACCGAAAAGATGAATATTCAACCATGCAGATTAATTTTCTACAAAAAAATACGAATTTTCAACACAATATATGATTTTGCAATCAATTTATTGAATTTGCAACTAAAAATGATAAATTTTTAACCAATAGTTGAATTTTACAAAAAAGAGAATTTTCAATTAAAATGATGAATCTTCAACGAAAAAATTAATTTTTAACAAAAGAGTTATACTTTTAACCAAGGAGTTCAATTTTCAACTAAAAACGATGAATTCTCAACGAACAATGTAATGTAATTGAAATTTAAACCAAACAAGATTTTTATTTTAAATAAAAAACAGTTCAATTCAACTAAGGAAGACAAATTTTCAAGAATAGTTGAGTTTTCAATTTAAAAATACTTTTCAATCAACAGAGAAAACGAATTTAAAACATACTATTGAATTTTCGAGGAAAAATATGAATTTTCAACCAAGAAGATTTACTTTCTACCAAAAAGTACAAATTTTCAACAAAACACATGAAGTTATTATTAAGTACAATAAAAGAAAAAAAAACGAAACCAAACAAAATTAATGAATATCTCAAGACCCCCTCAAAATTTGTCCCATGATAGGTACCTTTACCTTCATTAAACTTTAAAGGTTCAAAATACACTCAACTCCCGATATAAGAACCCCCGGTTTACGATATTCGTAAAATTGATGTCCTCGACACTGTCGTGATGAGGAGATCCGCGGGACCGAGAGAGAGGCGGTGCTCAGTGAAGCGTGAAAAACAGCATGAGGACCGCACTCTCAGCGCATGAGTTGCATTAGGTTGCGTCATGCGTCCAAATCCAACAGAAATGGCTCAGGTGGCCCTGCCTGTTTACGTTTTCATTTCCCCGATTTAGGATCAAGGTCACTGCAAGCCATGCTCGAAAACTTTCTTATATCGGGAGTTGAGTGTATTTAAAATTCTTCAATTTTGAACGTTGAAAATAACAGTACATTTTTTTGAACATAAATCACATTTTTCATATAGAAAATCTATCCAATCACTTTGAATGACACTTGATACTAAATGATATGATTTTTATTAATAAGATTAATCATCTTTAAAATTTTTATAATTTTAATTTAAAATTATAGGTTTTAAATGTCACACTGTTGCAGTTTGAAATTTAAATATTAAAAATGTCAGGACAATTTCTCTATTAAATCTTTCAAAATTACAAAGTTCCATACTAAAAGCATTGAGTCAGTTTGAAATTCAATAATTTTAGATTAAAATAAAAAGATAATACTTTAAATAAAAATAAAATAAATTGTTTAGTTTCAATTCTAAACGTATAAAATTATCTTTTTTTTTTTTAATAATTCGAAATCGTAGAATATCAAATTGAAAAACTTCATAGTATCACAATTTTCAATCTGAAGGTTTGTAATTAAATAATTTGGAATGAAATGCCTCCAGAATGAATTCAGAACAATGAAAAATTAAGGAAATAATTGGTCAAATTCAAGCCTTAGAAATGAGAATATTTTAGAACCAGGCATTGAAAATTTAATTTTTTTATTTGAAAATGTTCCAAAACATTGAAATTTCAAGTTCAACTTTAAAAAAAAAACACTTTCGAATTGAAAGGCTTGAAATTGTGCAATTTGAAAAATTGGGACCATAGCGATCGTGCTTTCTATTTTTTTTTAAATTTCTATTGTAATATCTCAAAATTGTCCAACGTTTAGTTAAAGACTTGAAAAATTGAATCATTCAAAATGTAAAAATATTTGATTGGAAGATTTCAAAAACTAGTAATAATTCTAAATCAAGTATTAAAAATTAAACGATTTGAAATTAAAAAGTTAAATATTCTTTTGTTCAAAATCAAAATAGATAAAATACTCAGATTTCTTCTCATGCGTTCAAGAAACTTCCTCTTTTTCTTTTTTCTTCGCTTGAATGTGAACTGAATTAAAAGAACCCAATAATAAATTTCGAATACTTTTAGTTAAAATTAAAGTTTTTGGTTGAGAAGTTTATTATTTTGTTGAAAATGCAACTATTTTATTAAAAATTCTTTTTTTTTTGGTTGACAATTCATCTCTTTGGTCGAAAATTGAACTATTTTATTGAAAATCCGTTTCATTTTTTGTTGAAAATTTATCCTATATAGCTAAAAATTCAACTTTTTGGTTGAAAATGTATTTTTTTATATTAAAAATTTAACTATTCGGTAGCAAATTCATTTAGTTCGTTTCAAAATTCGTCTTTTTTGGTTGAATTCAGCTGTTCTCGATTTAAAATTAAAACCTTTTTTGGTTGCAGATTCACAATTTTAGTTGAAAAATCAACTATTTAGTTGCGAATTAACTTTTTTTGTTTTTCAACAATATTTGGAATTTTATGTGTTTTGTTGAATATTTATATTTTTGTTGGTAACACATTAATCTTTTTCGTCAAAAATTCATCTTTTTGGTTGAAATTTTAAAACTAATACTAATTCTTTTTTTTTTTGTTAAAAATTTAATTCTTCATCTGCAAATTGAAATTTTTCATTTTTTTGTCGAAAATTCTTCTTTTTAGGTAGAAAATTACTCTTGTTTGTTGAAAATTCATCATTTTGGATGAGACTTCAAATATTTTGTTAAAAATTCGTATTTTTGGTTGAATTAAACTGGTTGAAAATTCGTTGATTTTTTTTTGTTGAAAATTAATTTTTTAACTTAAATTTTAAATATTCTATTTTTGGTTGAAAAATCAGCTTTTTTAGTTGAAAATTAACTTTGTTGTTGAAAATTCATCTTTTTCGATATAAAAGTCCTTTTCGTAAAACATTTGACTGTTTTGCTTGAAAACTTAAGTTTGTTTTTGAAAATTCGTCTTTTTGGGTAGAAAATTAATCTTTTTGGGTAAAAATTCATCTTTGTATGCTAAAATTTCAGCTTTTAGGTTAAAAATTTAACAATTTTGTTGAAAGTTCAATTTTCATGTTGACAATGAAACCATTTTGTGAAATTAATATTTTTTGTCGAAATTTCAACTCTTTTATTAAAAATTCGTCGTTTTTGGTTGAAAACTTATTTTTTTAGTTGAAAATTAACTTTCTTGTTGAAAATTCATCATTTTGGATGAGACTTCAAATATTTTGTTAAAAATTCGTATTTTTGGTTGAGTTAAACTGGTTGAAAATTCGTTGATTTTTTTTTGTTGAAAATTAATTTTTTAAGTGAAATTTTAAATATTCTATTTCTGGTTGAAAAATTAGCTTTTTAGTTGAAAATTAACTTTCTTGTTGAAAGTTTATCTTTTCCGGTTTAAAAGTCAACTTTTTGTGAAACATTTGACTGTTTTGCTTGAAAACTGAATTTTGTTTTTGAAAATTCGTCTTTTTGGGTAGAAAATTAATCTTCTTTGTCGAAAATTCGTTTTTGGGTAAAAAATTAATCTTCTTGGTTGAAAATCCATCTTTGTAGGCTAAAAATTCAGCTTTTTGGTTAAAATTTTAACAATTTTGTTGAAAGTTCAATGGTTATGTTGACAATTATACCATTTTGTTAAATTCATCTTTTTTGTCGAAATTTTAACTATTTTGTTAAAAATTCGTCGTTTTTGGTTGAAAACTTATCTTTTTTAGTTGAAAATTAACTTTCTTGATGACATTTAATCTTTTCTGGCTTAAAAGAAAACTTTTTAGTTTGAAAACTTAACTTTCATTTTGAAAATTCGTCTTTCTGGGTGGAAAATTAATCTTCTTTGTTGAAATTTCGTCTTTGAGTAAAAAATTAATCTTCTTGGGTGAAAATTCATCTTTTTAGGTTAAAAATTCAGCTATTTGGTTAAAAACTAACAATTTTGTTGAAATTTCGATTGTTTGGTTGACAATTGAACTATTCTGTTAAACTCATCTTCCTTGTCAAAATTTCAACTGTTTTGTTAAAAATTCGTATTTTTGGATTTAAAACTATCTTCGAAAAAATTCGTCTTTTTGGACGAGAATTCAAATATTTTATTAAAAATTCGTATTTTTGGTTGAATTAAACTAGTTGAAAATTCGTTGATTTTTTGTCGTTGAAAATTAATTTTTGAACTGAAATTTTAAATATTCTATTTTTGGTTGAAAAATTAGCTTTTTTAGTTGAAAATTTACTTTCTTGTTGAAAATGCATCTTTTCCGGCTTAAAAGTCAACTTTTTGTAAAACATTCGACAGTTTTGCTTGAAAACTTAATTTTGTTTTTGAAAATTCATCTTTTTGGGTAGAAAATTAATCTTCTTTGTTGAAAATTCGTTTTTGGGTAAAAAATTAATCTTCTTGGTTGAAAATTCATCTTTGTAGGCTAAAAATTCAGCTTTTTGGTTAAAAATTTAACAATTTTGTTGAAAGTTCAATGGTTATGTTGACAATTATACCATTTTGTTAAATTCATCTTTTTTTGTCGAAATTTCAACTATTTTGTTAAAAATTCTTCGTTTTTGGTTGAAAACTTATCTTTTTTAGTTGAAAATTAACTTTCTTGATGAAATTTAATCTTTTCTGACTTAAAAGAAAACTTTTTGTAAAACATTTAACTTTTTAGTTTGAAAACTTAACTTTCATTTTGAAAATTCGTCTTTTCAGGTGGAACATTAATCTTCTTTGTTGAAATTTGAAAATTCGTCTTTGAGTAAAAAATTAATCTTCTTGGGTGAAAATTCATCTGTTCAGGTTAAAAATTCAGCTTTTTGGTTAAAAATTAACAATGTTGTTGAAATTTCAATTGTTCTGTTGACAATTGAACTATTCTATTAAACTCATCTTTTTTGTCAAAATTTCAACTGTTTTGTTAAAAATTCGTCTTTTTGGCTTGAAAGTTCAACTATTTGGTTGTTAATCCAAAAGTTTGTTTAAAAATTAATTTTTTGTTGAACATTCGTCTTTCCTGGTTGGAAATTCACCTCTTTTGGTAGAAAATCTTTTTTGGTTGAAAATTGACCTATTTTGTTGAAAATACAATATATTTTTTCTTTTTTTTTTAATCTTTTCTCTTTTGCCAATAAAAATTTGGCAAGTGGCGTCGATAAAGCGGCCTCGTAGCGAGACGACAATGACAAGTTGGAGCAGAGCAGTGAGAAAACATAACGCAAAAAGTACTGACCTTAAGAGACACTTTTATTTTCTTATCATTATCTCCTTACCAGAAGTTGTTCAAGCGTTCCAGAATGAAAAAATGTGGTTTAATTCAACGCTATGTATACATAAAAGGAATCAAGAGAATCGTCAAACGGCATCTTACGAAATTTTATTAAGTTTAAATGAAAGTATGAAACCTTAATACACAATCAACGTTTTTAATTAAATTAATAAGAAACGCGTTTCGTTAATTTTTAATTGATTCGGTAAATGTGGATTCGAATACCAAGCAGCTTTTTCAAACCACCCTTTAGTGTCTCATAAATTGCAAAAGTATATTACTCTGGCGCACTAAATTCGTCACGGATAAAATTAAAAAGGAAATTCGCGAGCAATATGTCGATGTAAATCAAATTTATGTACAAAATAACTTTTATTGCTTCAGTTTGTATTTTATCAGATTTTTTATACAGGATGACCGCAAAACTTTATTTTCAAAATTTCCTGACTTTTCTCTGATTTTTCCCTGGCCGAATTTTTTATTTTTTCTGACCAAAATAAATTTTCAACGAAAGAGTTGAATTTTCAGCCAAAACAATTAATTTTCAAGAAAGAAAAAGGGAATTTTCAACAAAATAGTTAAATTTCCAATTAAATTGATGAATCTTCGATACAAAAATAAATTCTCAACAAAAAGTGTAATATTTGATATTTCCATCAAGAAATATTTTAATTTTCAATCAAAAAACAGTTAAATTAAACGAAAAATACGAATTTTTAACAAATTAGTTGAATCTTCAACCAAAGCAGACTAATTGTCACAACAAAGAGAGGAATTTTCAGCAAAAAAATTAAATTTTCAACCAAGGATGATTTTTCAGTAAATAAAATAAATGAATCTCATTCAAAATGTTGAATTTTAAAGCTAGAAAGACAAGTTTCCTGCAAAGTAGTTGTGTTTTCAACTCGAAAATATGAATTTTTCGCATAAAAGTTGGAATTTCAACCCAAAAATACGAATGTTCTATCAAAATAATAGAATTTTCAGCGAAGAATAATTTTCTGTCCAAAAAGATGAATTTTTAACAAAATATATCCATTTTCAACAAACTAGTTAAATTTTCAACCAAGGAAATGAATTTTGATTTAAAATTATGAATCTTTAACAAAGAACGCATTTTTAACCAAACAATTGAATTTTCAACCCAAATGATGAATTTTCTACCAAAAAAGACAAATTTTCGACAAAGAACATGAACTTTCAACTAGAAAATGTAAAATTTTAACAAACAATAGAATATATAGAATGTTAGTATAATCAATTTTTAAACAAAAAAAACGAATTTTCTACGAAATAGTTAAATTAAAAAAAAAGAATTGAACTTTTAACAAAAAATAGAATAGTTGAATTTTCAGTAAACAAATTAATTTTCCAACAAATAAGCATTAATATTAAAAAATCAGCATTTTAAATCTTGTAACACTTTTAATACAGAGTCTTTTATAAACGAAAAAAATTTCAGATTAAAATTTTATTTATTAATTTCAACCAATTAACTTTGCTACCATCAAAGATGAATTTCCCATCCAAAAGGATGAATTTTGACCAAAAGAGTTGAATGTTCGACCAAAAAGATGTCTTTTTATCAAAATAGTCCAATTTTCAAAAAAATATTTGAGTTTTAACCAATTTGTTGAATTTTCAATCAAATGGTCCAATTTTTAATTTAAAAAGATTAAGCTTGAACCAAAGGCAGTTGTATTTTCAACCAGATTAGTAAATTTTAAAACTAAAGAGACGAATTTTTTAGAAGAGAGTTGAAATTTCAACCCGAAAAGTTGAATATTTAAGAAAAAGATGAATTCCTAATAGCAAATGTGATAGTTGATATTTCATACAAAATAAATCAAAGAATTTTCAACAAAATAGTTTAAATTCCAACAAAAGAGTTGAATCTTCAACAAAATAATTAAAATTTCAACAAAACAGTTGAATATTTAATGAAATTGTTGAATTTTCAACCAAGAACATTAATTTACCAGCGAAAAGACAGATTTTGGAAAGTCCTTGTTCCAAATCAGAATTAATTTAAATTTTAAAAAAACTTGCCAGAATTTAAAACTTTCTTCTTCAAAATTTTAGAAAAATGGAATTACTATATTTCTGAATTATAATAGAAAATGTTGTTAATTTTGAACCAATAATGATGACATTTCTACAATAAAAGATGAGTTTCTAATCCAAAATAGATGAATTCTTATCCAAGAAGACTAATTTTCTGCCAAAAGACCAAATTTCAACAAAATATATAAATGTTGAACCAAATAGTTGGTTTTCAACTAAAAAAGATAAATTTTTTTAACCAAAAATGGATAAGTTAAGTTTTCAGTAGAAAAATTAATTTTCAACAACAAGAAAATCAGTTTTCAACTAAAATGATACATTTTCCAACCAAAACGACAAATAGCCAACAAATAAAGATTTTTCAGCCAAGAAAGAAAAAAAGCCACCAAATGTTCAGCTTTCAAGTCAAAAGAAGAATTATTTGTAAAACAGTTGAATTTCCAACCCGAATATATGAATTATCGAGAAAAAAGTTAATTTTGAACCAATCAGTTACATTTATAACCAAACAGAGGAAATTTTAACTGAAAATATTGATTTGAATCAAAAAATGGAAGAACTTTCAACAAAACAGTTAATTTTTAAACCAGAGGTCAACCTTCAACGAAAAAAAAAAAAAAAATTTTAACAAAGTAGTTCAGCTTTTACCCACGAAGTTAAATTTTCAATCAAAAAGATCAATTTTCAACAAACTAGTTTAGCTTTTAACCAAAGAGGTGAATGTTCAATCTGTAAAGATGAATTCTCAACAAAAAATATAATAGTTTATATTTAAACCAAAAATAGAAAATTCGATTCGTAGTTTTGCACACGATTGAAACCCGAAAAATCTCCTTTAAATTTATTACAAAAATATAAAAGTTAAATATTCAACAACAAAATTAATTTTCAACAAAAGAAACGAATTTTCAACAAAACAGTTCAATTTTCAAACAAAACGATTAATTATATAATAAAATTTTCCAATCTATCAGAAAAATAGTTTTTTTTCTTCTATTTTTTGAAAAGTTTAAAAATGTTGAATAGCATATCACTTTTTTATTTTTCATCCAATTTAGAAATGCCATCAGGATAATTTGCAAGTGTTTTTGTCATGTATCAGAAACATTTACAACAATTTCTGAAACTTTAAAAAACATTTGATTTCAAATTTTGAAAAAGCTCTACATTTTTTTATTTTGGTCGAAAATAGTACATACGTACACAGAAAGACAGACGCCAAAAAAATGTTATGATTTTGAGCCGAAACGTAAATATCCGTTAAAAACTAGAGATGGAAATCGAAAATTTAGAAGATTCCATTACACTCCCAATATTATTATTATACCATTATATATTATATATTATATATTATATATTATATACCATATTATTAGACTCACTCGGTGAGAAAGGAGTAATGTGGGGATATAGATTTTTAGATTGATCTAGAATTCCCGTGATATTCATTTAAATTACACGTTCTTTCCGCAAAACTGCTCCGACCCAGGTCGCTGATCAATCTCTCTGGCGATCACCCCAGGTGAAGAGCCTCGCAAAGTCATCATGTGAAGCTCCCCACTCGAGCCCATCTCAAAATAATTAATAAAAGAATTAAAGCGCTCTTATAGAAATTCCCTAATTTTTGCTTTTGTAAGATTTGTTTCAAAAACACTGACTGTTTCCTGACCAATCAAATTCCCTGAATTTCTCCTGATTTACAGCTTTTTCCTTACCTACATTCACCCTGTAATAAAAAAATATCACTGAGACTGAGACTTTTCGACTCATTTATATCGTGATGCGACGATAAGTTTCCACGAAAATTTTCACTTCAATTTTCTTCGGCATACATCAAATGACACATTTTTTGATGTGTCACGACAATAGCGCGTAACTTCGTTGAAGAATAAAGTCCAATCTATCCAAAGTCGTAATTCTTAATGGCGTTTACGTGAAAGCTCGTACGCACTGTTTTATGATGCGACGTAATAATACGTATGCGCTATAACTTATTCGTGGTATTCGACCCGCGAAGGAATGTCCTTATTAAAAGGAATGAAAAGCTCTGATGGGTGCTACACGAGGACAAAATCACGATTAAACAGAAAAATATTTCTTTTTGTATAATAACGTGATCTGCAGATCACAGAAATTAGAAATATTTAATCTGTTAACTGTTCGAAATTTTATTTAAAATCTTCTAATTGTCCTCTACATGCTAAAAGTGTTTTATTCGAAGCCTAAAAAATATAACATTTCCAAACTTGAATTATTAAGATATGAGTTCAAGTACGCGCCAAGGGCCCGCATCCCCTTACTGTTCACCTCCCTTTTCCGAACCCTATTTTAAACCTCCTCCTCCTCCTCTTCCTCCTCCTCCTTCTCCTCGTCCTTCTCCTCGTCATCGTCCTCCTCCTGCTCCTCCTCCTCCTCCTACTGCTCCACTTTAAGCAACTGTCAAGAAACTTGAATTATTAAGATATGAGTTCAAGTACGCGCCAAGGGCCCGCATCCCCTTACTGTTCACCTCCCTTTTCCGAACCCTAATTTAAAACTCCTGCTCCTTCCCCTCCTTCTCCTCGTCCTTCTCGTCGTCCTCCTCCTCCTTCTACTCCTCCTTCTCATCCTCCTTCTCCTCCTCCTTCTCGTCGTCGTCCTCCTCCTATCCCTCCTTATATCCCTCCTCCTTCACCTACTCCTCCACTTTAAGCAACTGTCAAGAAACTTGAATTATTAAGAAATGAGTTCAAGTACGCGCCAAGTACGCGCCCTTACTGTTCACCTCCCTTTTCCGAACCCTATTTTAAACCTCCTCCTTCTCATCCCCCTTCTCCTCGTCGTCGTCCTCCTACTCCTCCTCCTACTCCACCACTTTAAGAAACTGTCAGGAAAAATCGGGGATGTCACAAAGTCACTTTTAATCAACATATTATTTTTTCAGATAAAGTCCCTATAGTCAGTATTTAGAGATAAAGTCACTGTAGTCACTTTTTAAAATAAAAATATCACTTTAGTAACTTTTCTTTCAATAAATTAACCCTCTATTCACTCTATTGAATTCAGGTCTGTACCTATTTCTAAATTTTTAACATTCTTTTGAAATATTTTAGGGCATTTTAAAAGTTTCCAAGAAATTTCTAACAGATGTCAATCATTTGAAGGAATTTCAAAGAATTTTAAAGATTTTAGGTTATATTTGTTGCGATTCATTTGAATTCATTTTAATTCTCTGGAATTTTTTAATTCACTTGAAATCTTCTGAATTCAAAGTATTTTTATTTTTTATTTATCTCTAATTCATCCTGAAGACTTTTAAATTCTCCTTTAATTCTTATCTATCTTCAATAGAATTTTTTTGGATTTAAAAAAAATGTGTTCGATTCACTTGAATTATTTTTAATTCATTTGGAATTCATACTGAATTCTTTTGAGTTCTATAGAATTCTTTTGATATTTTTTAAATTCACTTCAATTCTTTAAAATTCATTCAATTCTACTCAGTTTAATCTATTTTTTTTAATTCACCCTAAATTCTTTTAAACACACCTTGAATTCTTGAATCAAATGCTTTTGAATTCCCTTGAATGTTTCCAAACTCATCCTAAACTTACTGAATTCAATGAATTTTTCCTATTTCTGAATTGTTTTCAATTCCCATAAATTTTTATGAATTTCATCGAATTCTTCTAATTTCCCTTAACTTTCTCTACTAAATTCACTCCAATTTTACTGAAATCAATCGAATTTTTTTCAATTCATTTTCATTTGTTTGAATTTATCATAAATTGTTTTAAAGTCTTATGAATTTATCCTGAATTTGTTCAAATTAATGTGGTATTCTTTTAAAGTCAATAGAACATTAGTCACATTATCCATCCATGTTAGAGAATGTTGAAAATGAATTTTTGCAATCACCGTGCTATATTTCAATTTGAATATAAGGCGCCGTTCACAAACTACGTTAGAAATTTGGGGGGGGGGGGGGTCACGTAAAAAAAAGTTTTTAACAGGATGGGGGGGCTGCAGTGGAAGTAACGTTATGAATTAGGTAACGTTTAGTACTTTTCTTGATGATAAATTTTAAGACAGTTTGCGACTTTTGCGAAAGATGTTCAAAATGCAACTACTTTGCTAAAAAGTCATCTTTTTTGGCCAAACATTCAACTACATACATGGTTGAAAGTTGGACTTGGTTCAAAATTTATTTTTATGGTTGAAAGTTCGTTCCTTGTTTGAATGAAAATTTTTTTTCAGCTGAAAATTTAAATATTACATTTCTAGTTCAAAATTTATCTTTTTTGGTAGAAACTTGATCTTCTTATAGTTAAAAATACATATTTTTCATTGAAAATTCATCTCTTCAGTTCAAAATTTATTAGTTTTCTAGAAAATTCAACTACATATTTGGTTAAAAATTATACTATTGATGTGGAAAATTTAACTTTTTTGTAGAAAATTCATGTATTTTGTTAAACATTTTTCTTTTTGGGTATAGAAAATTAATCTTCTTTTTTGGAAATTCATCTTTTTCGCGGCGGATTCAACTTTTTGGTTAAAAATTCTTATTTTTTGATTCAATTTAACTGGTAGAAAATTAGTTGTTTTTTGTTGAAAATTAATTATTTTAACTGAAAATGTAACTATTCCATTTTTGGTTGAAAATTTATATTTTTAGTTAAAAATTCAACTATTTGGTTTAAAAAACACTATTTATTTGAAGAAATAACTGCTTGACAGAAAATGAACTTTTTCGTTGAAAATTGTTAGTGCCAGGTAGAAAATTCAAATGTTTTGTGGAAAATTAATTTATCTTGTTGAAAATTCATCTTTTTGGGTAGAAAATTAATCTTCTTCTTTGAAAATTCATCTTTTTGGTTTTGGATTCAACTATATTATGTTTTAGTTGAAAATTTAACTATTTGGTTGAAAATTCGTCTCTCTTGATTAAAAAACACATCCTTGTTGAAAATTCATCTTTTTAGGTTTAAAATTCAACTACAGTGGAACCTGGAATTAGAATCCTCGGATTTACGATATTCCTAGAACTGATGGCCCCGCAGTTTCGTGGGGTGAGAGGAGCCGCGGGGTCGAGCGAGGCTTGCTCAGCCATGCGTGACCACCAGAAGCGTATCGACAAAAAGAGCAGTGCACGGGTACTCTCGCGCGTTTGGTACGTAATATTATCTATTCCGATTGGAAATGGTTCATCGGCCCTGACTGTTTATGTTTTGATTCCCTAGACTCAAGATCAAGGTCAGTGCAGCACATGCCCGAAACCGTTCTCCATTCCAGGTTTCAGTGTATTTTGTTGAATCCTCTTTTTTCGTGGAAAATTCATCTTTCTTTCTTTTAAATCTAAAATTTTAATCTTGTTTCGTTGAAATACGGAACAATAAATCTTTCGTTGAGAATTCATCTTTTTTGTTTGAGAACTGAACTATACTTGGTTGAAAATTAAACTGTTTTGTTACAAATTTCATTATTTTGTTGAAAATTCAACTCACTGTAGATTATAGAACAACTGATTAGAAACGCGAAAAAACGCAGAATAAACGTGAAATCCTTGTATAGC
>CAKNYM010052054.1:181244-254435 GCA_932195095.1 Andricus curvator
AAACTACTGTTGTCAACGAGAGAAGAAGTGGGGTCAAGAATGTCCCAAATCAATTTCTTATTTCATCAATTTATTGATAACGTAGTTTATGGATGACCCCTATAAGAAGTAATCCCAATAATATTTGCCATGTTTTTCTTCAAATAGTTTTTAATATTTTAAATTAGGACAGGGCTCACCACTTTCAGCAGGTGTGAGGTTCATTCTGCAAAACTAATCGTAGGTGGCAGCACCGAGCCGAGTACTAGACCCTCTGTCGATGAGATACGAATTTCAACAAAAGAAATTTTGTTAATAAGTATAAAGTGCCATTTATACCTTGTAAACATAACAAAATATATTTTTCAAACTTTTGTATCAATATTTATCATACAGAATTCGTAAAAGGTTGATAAATACTTTCCTGACTGTCACATGCAAAGTGAGGTTAGGCTTACTATAGTTCACCATATATTCAATTGTATGTATAATTTCCACTAAAAGTATAAAATACCTTCGCATGTAAGCATTAAACATATATTTAAAGATTATTTACCCTCATATATTTAATTATAAGCAACCGTAAAACTAGCACCATATTTTTTCGTCTCTCACCGACAGAGGGTCTAGTACTCGGCTCGGTGCTGCCACCTACGATTAGTTTTGCAGAATGAACCTCATTGGCTGCCACGACAAGTGTTTGGCTGCCACGAAGTTTTTCTGTCATTTTTTTCTTCGGTTTCCAGGAATCTTAAAAAGGGTTACGGTCGTTACGGTCACGGCTCGTTGCGGCTCATTGTTCACACCGAAGGGTCTGATTTTTTTCTACTTGAATTCACAATACATTTCATTTTTTTCATTTCAAACTGTAATTTACCGTGAAGGATTAGGGACGAGTCGAAAGACAAGTTTGACGAAAATTTATGAGGGCCTGTTTGACCTAGTCTCGCGGCTGCCACTGGCAGTCTTTGCAGCCAATGGCTGCCTTTTGGAGAGCCCTGAATTAGGATGACAAATTCCCTTTTCCCACAATTCTATTACGTATTTTGAGTTTCACTTGTTGCGTGAAAACCAATGTTATTATATCTATAGTTACAATCTGTTGGAAATTGTCCAAATAGTTGGAAGTCGACCAACGGAATATTTGTGGCGGATCGGCAAGAGGTATTCCGGAAAAATAGAGGAAATGAAGCCGTATTTTGACAGCGAGTCGCAACAGTTGGCACAGAAAATAAATGCGGAATAATTTTAATGTTATTAATGCTCCATAAGTCTCAAAAGTGATTGAAGGCGGTGCGTCAACTTTTTGGTGTCCACAACTCTTCAACTTGATTTTTCTTTTTTAATTGGACTAGATGTTAAAAATTACTAATATTCTAAAATTAGAAGGATTCGTTGAATATCTATCATTTTCTACTTTTTCATTGCGACTTATTGTTGATACATGATACGTGGTGTGGTCAACCAACCATCGATTTTGAATAGCAAACTGCTGAAATTCTCTACATTTCACCAACTCTCTCGATTGATTTCGTGCACTTTCCAATTTCACTGGTCCTGATTACTAATGTATACACGTCCAACAACCCAGAACTGAAAATTTTACAAGTTTCGATGAGCCCAAAGTCATAGTTTAAAAAAAATGTAATCAGACTTCAAAACAGGGGAAATTGGGCGATTTTTGATGAAAATAGTGGAATTATATTCTATTAAATGAAATAATTATAGAAACATTCAACAAAATAATTAAATTTTCAACCCGAAAAAATTGTGTACCAAAAGGGATGAATTTTTATACAAAAAAATCGAATTTTCAGCAAAAAAGTTTAGTTTTCAAGCCAAAAAGTCGAATGTTTTAAAAAGCATTTGACTCTAACCTAAAAAGATGAATTTTCAAGAAAAAAATTTATTTTTAATCAAGAAAGATGAAAGTTCAACCAAATAGTCAAATTTTTTACAAAACAATTGAATTTCCAACCTGAAAATATGAATTTTTTCAAGAAAAGTGTTAATTTTACACCATATAGTTAAATTTTTAATCCAAAAATACGTATTTTGAAAAATACATTTGAATTTTCAACAAAAAAGGTAATTTCCAACCAAGAAAGATAAATTTTCAATCCAAAAGGACTCATTTTTTAGTTGAATTTTTAACAAAATTGTTGAATTATCAACCTAAGAAAATGAATTTCCAGCCAAATGATCGAATTATCAAACAAAAAGTTTAAACTGAATGACAGTTGACAGTTAAATTTAAAAAAAGGTTAATTTTCAGCTGGGAAAAATAACTTATCTACCAAAAAAGATGATTTTTTTTATCAAAAAAGACGAATGTTTAACAAAACAGTTAAATTTTCAACTAAAAAAGAAAAGTTTTCTACCAAAAGAGGAATAGTTAAAGTGTTAGTTTATTAAGAATTAGTTTTTATCAAAAAATAAATCAATTTTCAACCAGTTGAAAGATTTTTTCAGTCGAGAAAAAAAAATATCAACCAAATTGTTGAATTTTCAAGCCAAAAGATGATTTTTGTACAAAGCAGTTGAATTTTGAAACCAATGAGACGAATTTTCTCAACAACAAAAATTTCAACCTGAAAATATAAATGTTCAACAAAAAATTTTATTTTCAACTAATAGTTTAATTTTATACCAAATTGTTGAATTTTCAAGCTAACAAGATAAATTTTCTACAAAACTGTTAAATTTGAACCCGAAAATATGTATTTTCAACAAAAAAGTTAATTCACAACCAAATGTTGTATTTTCAACTGAACTAATAAATACGAGAATAAATATTCAACAACAAAAAATGAATTTTTTATAAATTAGTTCACCTTTTGAGCAAGTAGTTGAGTTTTCAACAAAACAAAACGAATTTTTAACAAAATAGTTAAATCCTCAAACAAAAAAGCTTAATTTTCTACCGAAAAAGGTGAATTTTAAAGAAAATGCATGTTTTTTTCAACCAAATAGTTGAATTTTCAACTAGAACAGATCAGCTTTTCAATTAGCAATATTAACTTTCAACTAAAAATGTAATCGATAAATTTTCAGTTAAAAAATTAATTATCAACCAAAAAAAAAACGAATTTGAAACCCAAAAATATGAAATTTCAACAAAATAAAAGAATTTTCAACCAAATATTTGCATTCTTTTACGAAATAAGGTGAAATTTTTACGAAAAAAAAAGAATTTTCTAAACAAATTAAATTTTGAACCCGAAAATAAGAATTTTCAACAGCAAAGTTAATTTACAACCATTTAGTTGTATTTGAAACTAAATTGATAAATCTTTAAGAACAAAAAAATATAATTTTTCATGAAGTCGTTCAACTTTCAAACAAGTAGTTGAATTTTCAACCAAAAAATATGAATTTTCAACAAAATAGATGAATCCTCAATCCTCAACGAAACAGATTAATTTTCTACCAAAAAAGTCGAATTTCAACAAATGACATGTTTTTTCAACCAAATAATTGCATTTTCAACTAAAAAACATCAACCATTCAATTAACAATATCAATTTTCAACCGAAAATAATATCGCTAAGTTATTAGTTAAAAATTCATTATTGAAAACAAAAAACGTTTTTTCAACCTAAAAATATAAAATTTCAAAAAAGACAAGAATTTGCAACCAACTATTAGCGCGTTTTTACCAAAAAAGATGAAATGTTTACGAAATAAGATGACATTTCAAACCAAAAAGACGTATTTTCTGAAAAAAAAATTAAATTTTCAACCTGAAAATATAAATGTTCAACAAAACAGATGATTTTCAACTAGGTAGCTAAATTGTATACCAATTTCTTGAATTTTCAAGCTAACACGAGGAATTTTTCACAATTTGTAGATCAATCTACACTGTTAGAAAAATCTCTACTAAATTTAGTATACATGTAATGGAAGCAAAAATGCACAACATGAAATTAAATTTAGTATACCGGCGTACAGTAAATTTAGTATATTTATACTGAATTTAGTACACGCGTATACTAAATTTTATATACGTGTATACTAAATTTAGTATGAATATACTAAATTTACTGTACGCTGGTATACTAAATTTAATTTCACGTTATGCATTTTTGCTTCCATTACATGTATACTGAATTTAGTAGAAATTTTTCTAACAGTGTAGAATTCCCATGTTGCTTATTTAAATATCACGTTCGTTCCGCAACACTGCTCCGACACAGGTCGCTGATCAATCTCTCTAGCAATCACCCTATGTGAAGACATTCACAAAGCCATAACGTATCATAGATCACACAAACATACGCAAACATACTGATAATTTCATAGTAAGATCTCTTTACTCTAATCACATTCACTTAGTAAAGCTCACCACGCGGGCCCATTAGTATCCAAGGTTTTTAGTTTTAGGGGTGTCTCACTAAGGCCTACGCTGACACTCTTCATGTTACTTTCAATTTCCAAATGTAGTTTTATTTAAAAGCCTTTGAGTGTTTCGAGAGGTCTTATTGAAACTTGAAAATGTTATAAATTGCTCGTAAATTTCAGAGCACTTTTACATTTCAGCACTGAAAGATTCAAAGATCATTATTTTACTTCTAAAATAAGGTAAACGTCCCAGTAATCGTGACCATAAGAGATTTCATTGACTTCAAATATTTAGAAAATTGTTTGGAAAGGATTACTCAAAAAATGATTGGTACTGATTGAAGCATTAAACATCCTAGAATATTATAAAAATTGTTTTCACATTATATTTATTATTACTTTTTATTTATAAAGAATTAAAAGTCAAAAAGCACCCATGTCCCAGTTATCGTGATTTCCAAATCTGCCATGTACTAGTGATCGTGAGTCGTTGTCCCAGTCTTCGTGAAAAAGGTTAAGTTTTCTTGAAATCAGTTTTTAGTGATTTGGAAGTGTATTTAAAGTATATTTTTGGATACAAAAATTTGCACACTGGTAATTTGTATAATTAACTTTTTTCAACATAAATTATAAACACAATGACGAAATTTGATAAATTGCAGTGACTACAAAAATCATGTGTATTTGGAGGTTATGTTCTGTTAACGTTGTCAAAATATTAAAACTATCAATAATTATATATCTATTAAACATTTTTCTTTATATTATGACAGTATAGATTAATGTTAGTTAATGAAAAACTACTCAATGAATATTAACTTCATTGAAAAATGATAATAAACTAAAAAATTGATAATGAAATCACTAAAGTCATGCCAATATTTTACATCACCTTTTTTCAGTTTTAAGCACTAATTTATATCGCGATTACTGCTCACAGTAACAAATCAGTTCTCCGATTTCATTTCACGCCTTTTTGAAATTAATTAAATTATTATTTGTAATGAAATATGGAAATAAAATGTTGACAGAGTCGTCCTAGTCTTCGTGACCAGTTACGATTACTCGAGCAACTATGCTTTTGAAACGTCCCTATAATCGTGACCGATATTTCTCGAACAAGAATGTACTAAATAAAGATTTTACTTAACTTTATGAAACAAAAATTATTTTTTATTACAAAAAAATAATTTTCGCCCCATTTCGTGATTCATCGCCACCGGCAATACAAATGCATTTTTTTACCCGTGTGCACTATTTGCATAAAAAAAAACTAATTTGGTTTCCACAACAAGGACTGTTCAAACTTACTTAAAAATATTTTAGGATTGTATTTTTATGCGGAAAATACTTACTTCTGGCGTTTACACCTCAAAACTCACAATTACTGGGACCGTCCCATTTTTTTTTCTTATATTATCTTATATATTTCTTATATATATCTTATATTATTCTTATATATTATCTTATATAAATCGAAAAATAATTTTTTCTTTTGGATACGGACCTTGAATTGCGAGCGTGTATTTTTAATGACATCGTCATTAATACCCACGTGAGTGAGTTGCAAAGCACGGTAGTAAGTGCAACAATGTAAATATATAATTATAACAACACTTATGTGACTTATGTGCTATACATATATGTATATATAGCGTGCAGAGTGCTTCCGAACGCAACAAGTTATACTTAATCATTGAAACTATCGATTCCCCAAGAACCCGACCAAAGAGCATCGAAGACTTTCTTAAGCAATTCAAGAACTTTTTCCCATTAACTATATCTACATAAACATAAAACATATAGAGTACCTTCGAACTTTATCGATTGCTTCACAATTTAAAAAGAAGGAAAAATAAAGTTGAAATAAATGTCCGCATTTATATGCCAAGCATTATTCCTCGACATGAATTAATCACCTGTGTCAACGAGACAAGCCCCAATAGGAATGAAAAAGAATCAAGCCGAATAATGAAGTCATCTGTTAATAAATCTGATATGTTGAATATACAATTTCGGGAATTTCAAGGAATTTCCAAAGATTTAAAAATATTTCAATATTTTAATTGGGATTTCAACAGATTCTAAGCCATTTTAAGGGATTTCCAAAGATTAATTCGGATTTAAAGAACATGTAGAAACTGTATTGTGCAAACGTGTGACAAATGTCGAAGATTTCCAGTAATTTCTTATTATTACATTGCCGGTTAACGTCAAGATGAGTACTTTTTTCAATTTCTATTGAGTGATTTGATTTAAATTTGGTTTGAAATTCAATTTCTGGTAGAAAACGAAAAAAAATTATTTCAATCTACGCACATTCGGTCTAAAACCCCATTTCCCATAACAAAAACTTTTATTTTTAGCTGCAATTGAGGAGAAAAATTGATTTATTTAATTTAAATTTGATTTCAAATTGAAGTTCGGATCAAAACTAAAAAGAATGTAACTAGGAAAAATGTTTGAATCCATTTAAATTTGATTCCAAATTCAATTTCTCGTGGGTGAAATTTTAGAACTAGGAAGGCAGGAGGATGGGAAGATGGCAGCATATGAAATTTGGGGAAATTTTCGGATACTTTGGAGAAATGTACACATTTTCTCATATATTGCTAAACTACAGAAGGCTGGTCCCTATACTCCCCCTCCATTGACCGAAGTCGGGTGGGACTGACGTTATGACTGTACTCTCCACTTTACGACGACTTGGGTAAGTATTTTGGACTCTCCACCTTACGACTACTTGGCTAATTATTTTGGGCATGATTGTTACTCGCAAAATACACTACTCGCATCAAGTTGATAGTTGGGGGTATACTTTAAACAATGAATAATACAAACACAAGAGTAGCCTCAGACTGGATGGAATCTTTGACGAAAGGCCGGTATAGTTCCAATATAGTTTCAGGCGATGAAGGGAGACTGGATGCTTAGAATGCTGGAGAGGTGAATGGTCTTAAGGAAAGACAATTGCACGTACTAGAACTATGGTCAGGAGTAGATAGTGAATCACATGGCAGCCAAAGAATCGGTCTGATTATGTCTGAGAGAGCAAAACAGCATATCAAAGGGGAATAAACTTGTATTTCCCAGATTATTGTGGGTTAGAACGAATAGGCAAAATACACTGAAACTTGGAATGAAGAACGGTTTCGGGCATTGCTTGCCTTGGCCTCGACACTTAATCCAGACCTGCCGAACGGAAACAGTCAGTAGCGTGTGAACCATTTCATAATATTACGCAATATACGCCCGAGACCGTGAGTCATAGGTGTTCATAGGTTAATAAAAATAACAGAAGAAAAGATCAGGGAGGTCCAATGTGGACCTCAGTGCAGGCTTAATACTAGCATGAAGAAAATGGGCCCTAAAATAAATGCGAATGAAACAAAAATTATGATATTTGAAGGAAAGGGTGACAAAACAGTTAACAACATTGGCTTAGATGATGAGTGGATAGAACAAGTTGATAAGTACGGGTATCTTGGTAGTTTACCTATTTACCACTGACCTACGAAGAAAAGGATAAGAGTAAAGTTAGCGCGATTGGCATGCAATTCCTGCGCAATGTATGCGGTAAAACGCTAATGGACTAAGTCAACAATTAGAGGATTCTCAAATAAGTTGGCGTAGAGGAAACCGAGGAGGAAACACTGTTTGACAAGAGTAAAAGAAATTTCTTGAGATGGTTTGGTCATGTTGAAAGAATGAAAGAAGAGCGGCTGAGGAAACAAATATATTTAGGTAAAGTAAATGATAGCGTACCCAGAGGCAGACCGAGAAAAGAATGGTGGGAATGTGTGGACGTAAAGGAAGCTAAAGTAGTATGTCAGGACAGGAAAGTGTGGCGACAAATAGTTTATGAAAAATGCACAATGAAGAGTGTCAGTGGAGTGAGGGGCGCCTGAAACGAAAGAACTTGGATGCTAATAGACCTGTATGCAGAGCTTTACATAGTGACGTTGTAAAGCTCTTCGCCTGAGGTGCTTGCTAGAGAGATTGATCAGCTACCTGGGTCGGAGCAGTGCTGCAGAAATAGCGTGTTATTTAAATATACAATACGGGAATTCCTTATTTCCAGGATTGTCTTGAACGGTGTTATAAACGTTATACGAAATTTTACGAAATGTGTAGCCTGTTCTAAAGTCTCAGACAGTAAAACAAAGTAACAACTTATGTTTTCCGTACAGACTTTTTCCAAGTTCACTTTTTCCATGTTTACAGCCTTGCAGCTCATTACGTAGGGCAATATTTTAGCATTCAACATAGGTCGGCCCAGATAAGATCCCAGATAAGAAATAGGCCTGCAGTCTGTCACTGCACAGGTGTCATTTCAGGAAAGACCAAAAACTGGATTCACTTGAATCCGTGGTCAATACCCTGCTGCAGAGTGTAAAAGACTCGTTTAGAAACGTCTGTCACTTCCAGGAAGTTTCTCAGACTTTCGTTGGTACAATCTTTTTACATTATCCGAATTTCTCCTCAAAGTAAAGAATTCTCCATTTTAAAGATCTGTAGACATTGCAGCCTTTGAACAACAAAAAAAAACGATTTTTCAACAAAATAGTTGATATTTTAACAAAAAAGACTAATTTTCCACAAAATATTTGAATCCTTAAGCAAAACAGATTATTCATTTTCAACGAAACGTTTGCATTCTTAACCAAAAAAGATGAAATATCTACCAAAAGAGATGAATTTTTAACCAATTAGCTGATTTTTCAACCAAACAGATGCATTTTCAACCATGAAGATTAATTTTCAACAAAAAAAAAAAACGAATTTGCACCAAAAATGAAATACTTGAATTCACAGTTAAAAAAAACATTTTTAACAAAATAGTTACATTTTCAACCATAGATGAAATTTTAACTAAAATGATGAATCTTCAACAAAAAATTCATATTTATCCAAGTAGTTCAACTTTGAACTAAGTGGCTGGATTTCTAATTTTAAAAAAGATGAATTCTCAACGAAAAGTGTAATAGTTGACATTCGAACTAAACCCGATTTTAATTTTGAATTAAATAAATTTGAATTCATTCAAAAAAGACAAATTTTCTACAAAATAGCTCGCAAAAGAATCGGATACAATCGATCGATCGATCGGGACAATTCGATCGAAATATTTCCTATCTAGAAAACAAGTGCATTTTGTGAAATATGGACCAACTTTATTATCAAATATTCAAAAAACTACAAAAAAATTCAATTGGTTTTGATAAGGATACGTAAATTCGTTTTCGAACTATGTGACCTGTAATTTTTGCTTAAAAATGTAATGTAATTTCTTATTCAATTAATTTTTTTTGTAACATATCACAGTCGGTTATCTCTGGCCATTTCCTGTCGGGTACCCCCGAACTGCTTTTTTCATGTTAGATTTCATTTGTTTCTTACAAGAACCAATAATTAACCTTTTTTTTTTGTAAACACCGTAACCTCTAATGGTTTTTTATTTTCGGTGAGTACTTTTGTCCCAGTCAAAAAAATTAGCTTTATATTACATTTTTCTTCATTAGAAGTATTACATTTTTAAGGCTTAATTTAAAAAATAAATTTCCTGTTTTTAATAACCTATTTTGGGCCTCAAGTAAATCGCTTTTATTTCCCATCTAATACAATTTATTCTTTCAATATTTGCTTTGGAATTATTAGTAGAAGCACTAATATTATAATTAAAGTTTTATATTGCTACTTCCGTCGATACCGGCTAGAATTATTAATTAAGCTAGAAATAAATTAAGCTAGACTATTAATAAAAAGGCATAAGTGGTTGGCACTACCTGACTCTCCCCTAATTGATTTTTCAACAACAAAAAAAGTTAATTTTCAACTATTTGGTTGTAAATGCACCTGTATTTAGAACCAAATAGTGAAACTTCCAACCAAAAGGAGTTTTTAATCGAATAGTTGAATTTTCAACAAAGAAGTTAATTTTCAGCCAAGATGACTAATGACTATTCTACAAAAAAAGTTGAGTTTTCAAACAAAAAGGATTAATTTTTTATTCAAATAGACGAGTGTTCAACAAACAGTTGAATTTCCGATCAGTGACTGTGTAACAAAATAGTTAAATTTTCAATAAAATAATTAGATTTTCAATCAAATTATACAATCTTGAACCAAAAAATGAGTCAAAGTAAGCGGCTTGCAGTGCCTATAAAAATAATTCGTTCACCCCCTCCCCTCCAATACTCTCCCTCCCCATACTTCCCCCTCCCGTCACTACAACCTTTGCTTCCCTTCCCCAACTTCTTCCTTATCTAATTCTTCCTCTCCTCACTTCCCCTACTTTCCCCTCCCCATATTTCAACCTTCATTCCCTTCCCTTCCCCAACTTCTTCCTTATCTACTTCTTCCTCTCCTCACTTCCCCTACTTACCCACCCCTCCTTTCCCCTCAAGTACCTTACTTCCCCTAACTTTATTTCCCCTTAATTCCGCTATTTCACCACCCCTCATTTCCCCTCCCCTTGTGAGTTGCGAGTTAGGAGTTTCCCTCACTTCCCCTTCTTTGAAAAAACTAAAAGAGTACGACATACGGACTAGTAGACTTTTAAATTAAAGGGAAATATCTTTCAAGCAAACATAGTTGGATTTCCTTATTGGGTTCTATTAATTCAGTTGGCACTTACGCGAAAAGGGGGATTTTTCTTGAAAACAGGATAAAAAGAGGAATTCCTTAGAAAAGGGGAAAAGTGGAGAATGGGGGAAAGACTGTGAAGTCTGATTCCCAACTTTCCATTCACAAGATTAAGTTAAAGATTCGTGGAAAAGAATGGGGGAATGCATCTGAGGACAGATTCTTCTTTGTCATATGCACGTGCAAGAAGTGCATGCAGAGAGACATTCCTCTCTTAAGATGAATGTACCAGACTTTCCCATGAAGCGTTAGAGCTGAAATCCTTTCGAGGAAGCCGAGGATGCATTCTATCGGCCCAAATATAGTTCGGCACTGGCCGGACTTGGGATTGGGATTGGGAGTTCCGTCGACTCAAGTCTAAAACTAAAACACGCCTTTTGCTTTTCTCTTCGAGGCTTGGCTCGTTGGCGACGGTCTTTCCCAGTCTTTCCTTTCGACAGCCGCAGCCGGAGAGGTCAATTCCCCGAAGGCCGTCCTTCCGGGGTTCGCAAACGCGTGTGAGAATAACCAGGGAATTCAAGGTGCCTTTACTTATCTCTTACTACAGTCAAATTGCAGACGAATACAATTTCTAGATCTAGATCCAGAATTCAGATCCACTTTTCTAATTGATCATTACCATATCTTCATTATTGCACTTCAGAAAAACATTCTTCACATTCAGTATTGTAGTGCCATACATGTATGGCACCTTCTTGATCACGTTTTTTATTTTTTTTTCACATAGTTTTTAAAAAATTACAAAAAAACAAGTTTAAAGTATTTTAGAACTTCATTTGACATAAGAAACCTTAAAAACATTTTATATATTAACTGAATGGACTTTAGAAATAAACAAAGTGAAAAAATACAGCCTTTTTATACACTAAAGTTAATTGGCATTAATGAACAATATTTACTTAGCTGAAAATAACGTCTGAGGAGTTTTTTAGGTCGCTGATTACGAATCTGAAGTCCAAATTCCAAAATTCAATATGGCGGATCCAATGTGGCGGACGAAAAATTAAAAAATAAGTACCATGGCTTAAAAATGGGGTATAGGGGTTCTTTGGGTCGCTGATTATGAATCTGAAGTCAAAATTTCCAAATTCAAAATGGCTGATCCAATATGGCGGCCGAAAAATTAAAAAATTGGTCCCGTTGCTTCAAAATGGGTTTTAGGTTTGTTTTTTTGGGTCGCTGATTACCAATCTGTAGTCAAAATTCTAAAATTCAAAATAGCCAATCTAATATGACGGCAAAAAATTAAAAAATTGGTCCCGTTGCTTCAAAATGGACCCTTAGTTGTTTTTTGGGGTCGCTGATTGTGAATTTGGAGTCAAATTTTTGAAATTTAAAAAATTCAAAATGGTGGATCCAATACATATAGCGGTCCTACAATAAAAAAAATTATTGTATCCTCAATTTTGAAGTTTGTAATTTTTACTTCAGATTCGTAATCAGCGACCCAAAAAAAACCTCTAAGGACCCATTTTGAAGCCACGGAGCTAATTTTTTACATTTTCGGCCGCCCTATTGGTTCCACCATTTTGAGTTTTGACTTCAGATTCGTAATCAGCGACCTACAAAACCCTGAGGACCCATTTTGAAGCAACAGGGCAAATTTTTTAATATTTCGGCCGCCATATTGGATCTGCCATTTTGAATTTGGAAATGTTGACTTCAGATTCGTAATCAGCGACCCAAAAAAAACCCTTAGACGTTATTTTCAGTAAACTAACTATTCTTGATTAGACACCATTTGAATTTTCAACCAAATAATTAAATTTTCAACAAAATAGTTGAATTTTTAACCAAATAGGTTAATTTTTAATCTAATACAAAGATTAATTTTCAATCAAGAAAATTGATTTTGCACCAAAAAAGTCAAATTTCTGATGTTAAATTTTGTCGATTGTACTGGTCAAATATTTTTTGGAGAAACGAGAAAAAATCTGCCTCGGCCCGGATTTGAACCGGGAACGCCACTATTCACGAGTGAAGCGTTTAACGAATTACGTCACCGGTGCCACGGAATATCGTTTTTTTAAAAACCTAAATGCTCTAAAAAAGACAAATTTTCGACAAAAACATATGAATGTTTAACCAAGTAGTTGAATTTTCAAGAAAAAAAAATTAGTTTTCAACCAAGAATGGAATAGTTAAATTTTCAGTTAAAAAAATTCCTTTTTGACAAGAAAAAATTAATTTTTAACCAGTGAAATTCAATGAAAAAACATAAAGTCTCAACAAGAAAGTTAATTTGAAACTAAATAGTTAAACTTTTGAATAAAATTATGAATCTTCAATTCTTGAACCAAAAAAAATGCATTTTTTACATAAAAGTTCAACATTAAACCTTGTAGTAGATTTTTTAACTGAAAAAAGATTAATTCTCAACGAAACATGTAGTAGTTGATATTTTACCTAAAACAGATTTTCATTTAAAATCAAAAACAGTGGAATTCCACAAAAAAGATCAATTTACAACAATATACAGTTGAATTCTCAACCAAACCGTTTTAAATCAAGAAGGATGAATTTTCAACCAAGAAGACGAATTTTCAACTAACAAAGATAATTTTTCAATTAATAATATCAATTTTCATCTAAAAATGAAATAGTTACTTTTTCAGTTAAGAAAATTAATTCTCAACCAAAAAAAAACGAGTTTTCAACAAAATAGTTAAATTTTCAACGCAGGGTGGGGGGAGGGGTAAAAATAAAAATTCCTGAAAAATATATCACGTATTTTGTGAATGGCCCCTCCAGAATTCAAACAAATATTTGAATTTCCAATCAAAAAATGTTTTTTTTTTACCAAGAAGATTAATTTGCTACCAAAAACACAAGACTTTCAACCAAGTTGTTGCATTTCCGACGAAAAAAGATGACTTTTTAACAAAATATTTGCCTTTACAAAGAATAATTAAATTTTCAACTAAAAAGTATCATTTTTGCCCAACTCGATGAATTCCGCACCAAAAATATAATACCAGACTTTTCAACCAAAAAAATGAACTTTTAACAAAAATAGTTGTATTTTCTTATTGGGTTCTATTAATTAATTTTAAATTTAAGCGGAAAAATGAGTAAAGGGGGAAAAAGAGGTTTCTTGAAAACAGGGGAGAAAAATTTGTTAAAAAAATTATAAAAGAGCGGAATAGGGGAAAGTCTGAAGTCCGAAATATAAAAGTGATTTTAAAAACCTATGAAGTTATTATTGAACTTTACCGTTGGAGTGCCATTTTTCGCAAAATTCGCAATCTTTGTTCAAATGTATCATGAGGAAACGTGCTAAACCTTATCTAAGTTCGTAACGTTACTTCCACTGGCCCTCTCCCTCCTCTTTTATCAACCGTAATTTTTGGCGCGACGCCCCCCCCCCCCCTCCCATCAAATTGGCAACGTAGTTTTTGGACGGCTCCTTATCACTTTCGGTAAGAGTTTATTAAACACCAACATACTTTTCATTCCAAGCTTTCAATCCCATTTAAATTCCGGTCATTAAACTCGTTTAAATACGAAACTTTGAACTTTGACTGTAGCCAGAAACGGATTGGAGACACTGTCTGCATTGAAAAAAAAATTCAATTTGTTTCTCACATCTAAAAAAACAGAAGTTTCACTAAAAAATTTCATTCCCCTGTCCTATCAGTCCATAAACCTGTTTCTTCTCCATCATTTTTTCTTGAGAACCTCTCAAACTCGCCTTTAATTCCAAGTTATCGATGAATCTTTAGAAAACTACTCTCCTATAACTTCAACTTATTTCCCTTAAAACTGCGTCACTCCAACTCCCTCATGTGTACATAAACCGCATCATTTCTTCCACGCCTATAAAGTCCTCAATCTGCAACACACAATCTCCTCACTCATCCCTCCTCTCTGTATCATTTGATCCCAGAATCCTCACCACTATAGGAATCTCTGAATACTCTTTTCTGCCGAAGGAGGTTATAGACTATAACGTCCTTAAGTTCCTGCCGCCTGAGGCAAAGCATGGCAATCCTGCTCCTTCCTTCTCTTCATCCCACATCCTTACTCCTCATCATCCCTCTCACTCCCCTTTATTTTTTTACCATTCGCTCCGGTCAGTCCAGTCATCTCTCACTCTCTCCCTCACCACCTCTCAATTTCCAACTCTCTCACTCAACCTTCCCTTCTCCCCTTTGGGCAACCTTCCCCTTCGGTTGCGAACACTGCGCGCTCGATACACGGAATCGCCTCGTGGTTCTTGGAAGGCAGCAGACTGTCGCCAGCCACGCCAGACGGCGCACCGCTCGCCGCCGCTCATCAGAAAACTCGCCACAGGCTCACCCACAGCACCCGTCCCCCGATCCGCGGCCTCTAGCTCTCTAGCCTCTTCCAAGTGCCAGCAGCAGCGACCAGAGCCAGTTACGCAACAACAACAACGCGGTAAGGATCAGAGCTCGGTGTGCGCGTGCTGTGGACTCTCTCGTGCGCAAAATCACTTGTTGAAAACTATCAACACAAGGGTCCTTCGGCAAATCATCCAATTAGTATCCCTCAGTAATAGTCATCAGAAGATCCTTTTAACGACTTGTCATCAATCATTAAGAACTCCATCAGCATTGTCGGATCAACCTGCATCATCATCATCAGTAATAATTTGACCCCTCCCCTAGATTGTTGTCGCTACCACGTGTGAAGTGAAACCAAAGTGAAACTGATAAGTTTTGAAAAGTTTGGTGATTCGTGATTGTGTGGATCTCTAAATTGTATTCTAAATTCCAAAGGAAAGAGTGGCTTCTGAAAGTAAGAGAAGCTTGTGGTGTGAATCCAGTGAATCGCTCCGAGCTAGGCTTCCGATTACAATATTTTCTACGTATGCGCCCGCGGGCAATGACTAACAGCGCATTAAGTGTGTTAGTAGGAGATATCGTGAGTTTGTGTTGGTGTTGCCGACTACGTCAGCACCGGTCGGACGGGATTTGCATAGCAAACAGATTGACGCGCTCGTAAGTGGATAACGAGCGAGGAGTCGCCCCCGACACTACGATATCAAGACGGAGACGCATGACAAAGGGGGGAAGGAGATCCCAGTTCGTAGACTCGAAATAGATATGTGCGTAGGAAATTAGCAATCTCCAATTGGAAGGGGTCTTCCAAACTGTAAGGATCTGGAAAGTAAACAATTAGTTTCAAAAGGATTCCTGAAGATTGCGGAATAAGTTTGGACTACTTAGTATCCCACCGCTGCCACCTTTCAATCTCGCATTGGAGAGGTTTTACCAAAGTCGAAGGACCAAGGGAGAAATCCGGTCGATCACTTTGGAGCATCCCACCGCTGCCACCTTTGAATTTTGGAGCAATTAAGTTTATTTTCATCATTCTGAAGGCTATGAGCGGAGGGAGTAGTGGAAATGCAAGGCGGTAGAAAGGCTGAGGGCGATTCCTGGTTCTGACTTGACGACCTTTCTCCGCGGAAGTGGGAGGAAAGGGGAAAAGGCGTCCCCAGAAAACAGCCGCGTGGTAGATCTTCAGTGCGATGGATCGTCGTGACTCGTGCTCGTATTCTTATTGCGGAGGCTGCGAGAGGACCGAGGGCCGAGCAGAACCGATGGAGTAACAAGTGAGCGGCAAAGCGGCGTTGCCATGACGACAGGTGAACCAAGCCTTCCTTCTCTCTCTTATTTCTTTTGAGTGAGTTGCTTTCTCACTTGCTAGGTCCCTCTCGATCTTTCCGCACGGCTCTGTTTGTGAATCTGAAGAGAGAGTTGTGTTGTAAAATTGTAGTTGTAGTTCTTCTCTTTCATCTCTTGGGAGCTCAATCTTTCTTTGGAGTTCCCTTGCTCCTTGATCACGAGCCGAGAGCGGATAAGGTTTCTTTTCAGGTATGCGTTTTGCCAAAGGGTCAGATTCTCAGAAATGCCTGCTCAGAAGTTTAAGAGGATTTCTGCAGTTTAGGCGTTATGGGTGAATTGAGAGGAGGCTTTGCTTTTTTGAAAAAGTAAAGGGTGTACTTTCTCAGAAACTCATTTTGAACTTCAGCTATTCAGAATGAGCCAATTGTGGTTCAAGTTTTTTTCAGCAAATTTAACGAGCATTTTCAGTGAAGTTTATGAATGGAAATGAGAGAATTGTGTTTCGAGCTAGGCGTGAATTACCTACGGGTCATTTTTGGCATTTTAAACGTCCCATCAGTTTACGTTTCAGTTGCACGCAACTGGGGTCGATTTGTTAAATGCGGAATTCTAATTATATGCATAATGCCCACTAGGGTGGTCCAAAAAAATTATTTTTCTGATTTTTTAAAGTCTCACCCTCTCATTTTGTGTCTTTTGGTGAAAGACAAATTTCCTAATTTTTTGAGATTTAAAAAAATGTTTAGAGGTAGGACACGGCCTTTAAAGTACCCCAATTTGTTAAAAATTCAGTAAGTCATTGAATTTTAAAAAGAATCGTATAAAACTTTACAACGATGATGTAAAACTACTATGTGAGCAGTACAAAGCCTGACAACATTTTTTAAAATTTAATTTACCCCAAACTTTGCCAAAATTCACCCCTTAAGACACTAAAAAGTAGTTTTTAAGTATCTTTTCTGAATTTTATGAAAGTAAAATGATTATTTTAAGTGGCAAATTGTATAAAAAATTTATTATACAAATATGAAAAATATTGCCCTAAAAAGAAACATTTTCCCCTTTTCACCCTTAATAATTCATACAAATTACATTTTCTTTCATTAAAACTGATTATTAAAAATATTTAATATAAATTTCTTTATATTGAAAGAAAAAGTTTTAAAGAAAGAAAATGTAATTTTTCATGGATTATTAAGGGTGAAAAGGGACAACATGTTTATTTTAAGGGCACTATTTTACATATTTGTATAATAAAATTTTTTTTTATAATTTTCCACTTAAACTTTCATTTTGCTTTCATAAAATTCAGAGAAGGCACTTAAAAATTACTTTTTAGTGTCTTCGGGGGTGAGTTTTGGCACAGTTTGGGGTAAATTAAATCTTTAACAAAAATTTGCAGGCTTCATACTGCTCACATGGTAGTTTTACATTTACATCATCGTCATAAAGTTTTTACGATTCTTTTTAAAATTCAAGGACTTACTGAATTTTTAACGCTTTGGGGTCAAAATGTTAAAAAATTAGGAAATTTTTTTTTTCGCAAAAAGATCGGAAAAATAATTTTGTTGGACCACCCTAATGTCCACTTACTATTTTACTAGAACTTCATCGCTTTATCTCCATCAGGTCATGTGCTCTCGTGACATATTTATTATTTGGGCATTAGAGTTTTGTGCAATATTTATTCCGTATTACCAAATACGTTTATGAATATGAAATCTTAAAAACATGTTAACTATTTTGAAAAAAATGACACTATTTTTACAATTTTCTTAAATTTCTCGCTAATGTAATTATTTTGTCACTTTTCCTTCAAATCTATTTTTCGAACTTCCTTTCTGATTGACTAAAATTACATATTAGCCATATCAAAAATCGGAATTTCAGAAAATTTCAGAGCTTTCAAAATTATTGAAGAAATTTTAAGATATTACAAATATCAAGATAATTCACGAGATTTCAAACTATGTTAAGGGATTTGTAGGTATTTTACCCGGCTACATCATATTATAGGATCTAGAATTCTACAAGGACTTGAAATTTTTTTTAAATTGCAATGGATTTCAAGGAATTTGAAAGATTTAAGGATATTTTACAAGATTCAATGAAATTTCAGGATTTAAGCAATTTCAATTTTAGGAAATTCATAAGGAAATTTCGGGAGTAAGTGAAATGGAATAAAATTTTAATTGACTTCCAGGATCTCAACAGATTTCAAAGATTTTAACATTTTTAAAAGAATTTTGAGAAAAAATAAAACGAATTCAAGATGTTGTATGCTGTATGGGATTTCACAAGATTGAAGGGATTTCAATCATTTTAAAGGATTAAAAAAATATATAGTGTATTTGAAATATTCAGAAGAATTCCATGAGATTTCAAAGAAATTCGTAGAATTGTAGAAAATTTCAAGAGATTCAAAAATTTCTAAGGAATTTCAAATGATTCAGTAAGATTTCAAGGAATGTTCCCTTTAAAATATTCCAAGGATTTTAAAAAATGGGAGAGTTTTTCAAGGATTTCAACAGAATCCAAGGTTTTTTAGTAGATTTCAGTGGATTTCAAAGCTTTTAGGATATTTTTTGAGAATGTCAAGGAATTTCAAAAAGTAACCAAGATTTCAAGGGATTTTAAAAGGTTTTTTTTCGATTTTGCGTGATATTACAGATTCATTTCAAGATGTTTCACGAAATTTTACTCGATTTTTTCTAGGGTTACAAGGGATTTCGCCAGATTTAAGGGATTTTATAAATTTCAAGGTATCCAGGATATGAATGATATTCAAAAGATTTCAAGGGATTCCAACAATTTTTAGATAACTTTAGGGAATAAATTAACTGAACTTCAATTTCAGGGCATATTCAACAATTTTGCGAAAATGTCATTTTTTTGGTTGAAAATTCAGCTGCTTTGGTAGAAAACTCAACTATTTGGTTAATAATAAACTTTTTTTGCTGAAAATTATTCTGTTTTGTTGAATATTTGCCTTTTTGGTAGAAAACTAGTCTTCTTGTTTGAAAATTCATTTTTTTGGTTGAAAATTTAACTATTTGGTATAAAGTATTCTTCATGGTTCAAATTTCATTGTTTTTTTAATTCAACTATATAGTTAAATCTTTTTGTCAACTCAACAATTTTGGTTAAAAACATTCTTTTTGGTTGAAAAGTCAACTATTTCGTTGAAAATTCGTCTTTTCAGTTGAGGATTCATCTATTTATTACAATGTTTTGTTGAGACTTCATCGCTTTTGGATAAAAATTAATTATTTTGTAGAAAATTCAACAATTTTGTTAAAAAGACTTTTTTTGTTGAAGTTCAGCATTTTAGATGAAAATTCATCTCTGGTTGAAAATTTAACTATATTATGGAAAATTCGTTTTTTTCGTTGAATGTTAATTTTTTAACTGAAAATTTAACTATTCAATTTCTGATGGAAAATTTGTTGTTGTTTTGGTTGAAAATTCATCTCTGTAGTTAAAAATTCAACAATTTGATGAAAATTTGTTCGTTTTGGGCTGAAAATTAATTTGTTTGCCGGAAATTTTACTAGTTGATTTTTGGTAAAAAATTTATCTTTTTTAGCAAAAAATTTAACTATTTTGTTGAAAAATATTTATTAGTTGAAACTTTAACTACTTCGTTGAAATTTATATCTTAAAAATTCATTTTTTTTCTTGAAAAATCAACTACATTTAATTTAAACTTATTCTACTTTGTTGAATACGAAATCATGTTGTTAAAAAATATCCTATTTGGTTGAAATATCAATTTAACTATTTTGTTGAAATTTTTTTTTATTTTGTTGAAAATTAATCGCTGGTTGAAAATTGAACTGTTTTATGAAAATTCATTCTTTTTTATTTAAAAATTCATATTTTCACGGAAAATTTTACTACATAGTTAATTCTTGTTGGTATTTTTTTTAAGATGAAAATTTAACTATTTGGTTGAAAATTGATCTTCCTTAGTTGATAATTGAACTACTTCGTTGAAATTGATGTATTTTTGTTGAAAATTCGTCTTCTTCGGTAGAAAATAATCGTCTTGGTTGATAATTCATCTTTTTGGTTGAAAATTCAACTATTTCGTTAAAAGTTCATAAATTTGGTTGAAAATTGATCAAGTATGTTAAAAAGTTGAATGTTGTCATTTTGTTGAAAATTCGTGTGGTGATTCTATAGTTTAATAACTTTATGTAATACACAGTAACCCTATGGCCCTATGCAATGCGGAGTAATTCTGTATATAGGGGTAAATCAGGTTTTTTAAAATTATTATTATACCATTAAGCCATTTCCCTTTCGGGGTAGGCGTGACTTGCTCGGTTGGAAAATAGTAGTGTGTGGGTGGGTATATTGGTATAAGGTAGATAGGTATATAGGTGTTAGGTATAGATATTTTAGATTGATCTGGAATTCTCGTGTTATTTATTTAAATGACACGTTCATTCCGCAACACTGCTCCGACCCAGGTTGCTGATCAATCTCTCTAGCGATCACCCCAGGTGAAGAGCCTCACGAAATTGTTATGTGTGGTTCCCCACTTGGGCCCATTTAGTATCCAAGGTCTTTCTTTCAGGCGTCATTCACACTATTGTCACTCTGTTTACAAACTATTTGTCGCCACACTTTTCTGTCCTGGCATACTACTCTACCTTCCTTCACGTCCATGCATTTTTTTATGCAAGGGTAATCCGGTATAATTAAGAGTAATCCACCTCCGCTGGACCGCATTTTTAGGACTTTTAGGAGTAGTTTCCCCGTCGACGCAGGGTCTACTCGTACCAAAAAAATATGGCTATTCGTACTGAAAATATTCGGCTATTTATAGTGAAATTGCGGTACGCGTAGACAGTTTCGTAAATGTAGACAGATACTTTATAAATGACTAATTGCTTTTATCTTTCATCATAAATGAATGATAATTCACAGTTTGAATGTATTATTGAGTAGCGCTTAGAACGTGTAATATTCCGAGTAGAATATGCGATTTTCATGTTATGACAGAAAGACGATGATGCAGCAGCTATCTTTGATTATGTATGGATAAATGTATGTACTATGTATATATGTATATTCAGGTATTACAATAGTACAGGTGACGGATCGTCGTGAATATATAAATATATATGTATATATATATATATATATATATATATATATATTTACGTATATAGTTATACACATTACACACTCTCAATCTCTTCGCGGAACACCTTATAAAGCTGGAATCGGTCGTAGTGGAGGTCGCTTGGTCGGTGAGATCGCAGGAATTTCTCTCGATTTGTCGCTCATTCGCGGAAAGAGCCGCGGGCGCGAATGCAATTTCTCGTCCTCTGTACGAGAGCTTTTTGAGTGCATTCAGCGTGAAGCTTTAAATCTGACGCTTCCGTTGAAAATTGGATTTATCAAAATAGAACATCGAACCAAGAAGGAAGGAAACAAATTGAATTAGAAATTTTAGGGATATTTAGATCAAGCTTAAATGCTTTCAAACAGTACTTTCAATTTCAAAACAGAAATAGGGTGATTTTTTACGAAAATAGGCGAATAGCAGAGGAATAAATTATTTTAGAATTATAGATCAAAATAATGTGAATGACATATTGAATTCAGCATGAAAGACTCTAAATTCCTAAGATTTCAAATCCAAACATATTGAATTTCAATAAAATAGTTTAATTTCAACTCAAAAAGACCAATTTTCATTAAAAGAGTTGAATTTCCGACCAAAAATGATAACTTTAACAAAATAGTTGAATTTTTAACCAAATAGTCGAATTTTCAAAGAAAAAAATGTTGACTCTAATCAAAAACAGCCAACAGCCATACCACGCTGAAAAAACCAGTTCTCGTCAGATCACTGAAGTTAAGCAGCGTTGGGCGCGGTTAGCACTTGGATGGGTGACCATTCGAGAAAACTGAGTGCTGTTGGCACATCGTGGGTGTGGTGAGCCCACACTTGTAGTTATTTACTACAAGTTATCAACCTAGAAACACTACCCGAATCGGGTAGTGTCACGCCTACCCCGAAAGGGAAATGGCTTAATGGTATACAAAAACAGTTGCATTTTCAACCAAACAGTTGAATTGGCAAGCCAAAAAGATGACTTTTTTAACATATAGTTGAATTTTCAACAAAATAGTTTAATTTTTAACCTAAAACATGAATTTTCAGTATCATACATCAAATTTCAGCCAAATAAATTAATTTTTAACTTAAAAAGACAAATTTGCAACCACGAAGATTAATTATCTACCAAAAAAGACGAATTTTTAACTAAAAAAGATCATTTTTTAATCAAAAATGGAATAGTTAAATTGTCAGTTAAAACTAATTTTCATCGCAAAAAACGAAGTTTGAATCAGAGGGCTGAATTTTCAACGAAAATTTGGAATCTTTAGTCAAAAAAATTATTGTTTTAACAAAGTATTTCAACTTTCAACCAAGTAGTTAAAATTTCAACCAAAAAGATTAATTTTTAACCAAGAAAAATAATTTCCTAATGAATAACTTTTTAACCAAATATATGAATCTTCAACTAGAAAAATGAATGTTTAATAAAGCAGTTCAAATTTTAACCAAGTAGTTGAATTTCCAATCAAAAAATATGAATGCTCAATGAAAGCTGTAATACACTTGATATTTAATGCTCAACCAAAACAGATTAATTTTCAACTAAACGGTTTCATGTTTAGTTAAGAAGTATGAATTTTCAACCAATAAGATTAATTTTCTACCAAACAGACGAATTTTCAACCAAATAGTTAAATGCCCAACTAAAAAAGAACAATTTCAATTACAAATTTTCAACCAAAAAGTTTTAATTTCAGTCCAGGAAATTATTTTAAAAAACTCCACAAAATAGTCAAATTTTCAGTCAAATAGATGAATCTTCAACCAAAAAACTGGCTTTTTAACTAAGTAGTTGAATTTTGAACGATAAAATATAATTGTTACATTTTTAGTTAAAAACTTAATTTTCAACAACAAAAAACGAAAAAAATTCAACAAAATAGTTAAGTTTTCAATCAGAGAAAGGAATTTCCAACTAAAATAATTTATCTTCAAAAAAAAAAAGAATTCTCAATAAAAAAGTTCAGCATTCAACCAAATAGTTCAAATTTTCAAACAAAGAAGACGAATTTTCAACAGAATATTTTAATTTTCAACCAAGCACTTTAATTTTTGACCAAAAAGTATGCATTTGTAAGCAAGAAGATAAATTTTCTATAAAAAAAACGAATTTTCAACCAAATAGTTAATTTTCTAACTAAAAAAGAACTATTTTCAAGTAAAAATATAAATTTTCAACCAAAAATGAAATAATTAAATTTTCAACCAAAGATATGAATTTTCAACTAAAATAATGAATTTTGAACAAAGTCGTTCAACTTTCAAACAAGTAGTTGAATTTTTAACCAAAAAAGATTACTTCCCAACATACAATGATAGAATTTTCGACCCCCGAAATGACGAAATGAATTGATTCATTAATCGTATTATTTAAAAACTTGTGAGAAATGTTAAAACTCAAATTTTTCCAGTAAATTTGGCTCTTTACAGCCGCGAAATCCTGATCAAAATTGCAATTTAGCTAAAATTGCTAGTTTTTGATTAAAATTTTTAATCTTTTTTGTTGAAATATCGAACTGTGTATTATATTTTTCGATGAGAATTTATCTTCTTTGGTTCAAATTCGGTTAGAAGTTGAAAATTTTTTGTTAAAACTTTATTTTTTTGTTGAAACTTTATAATTTTAGTTGAAAATTCGTCTTTTTTTGTAGAAAATTAATCTTTTTGATTGAAAATCACCCTTTTGTCTAAAAATACATAATTGCATATGAAAGTTCATCTTTTTGGTGAGAAATGTACTTATTTTGTTGAAAATTTGTCTTATTTTAACAATTTTCCTAAACATATTCAGAGTTTGTCTATTTTTCAAGGAATATGCAGAATTTGTTTACGGAGTCTTTTCTATGTTGCTTTGTAAATTTACAAGAATTAATAATAATTTAAACAATTTTCATACAGAAATTTAAAGTTTCCCTATATTTTAACAAATTTGGTCTTTTTGGTTTAAAAACTGAACAATTTGGGTGAAAAATAACCTATTTTGTTGACAAATCGTCTTTTTTGAATGAATTCTACTGTTTTTTTATATTAAATTAAAATCTTTTTTGGTTATTATATCAACGATTACATTTTTCGTTACCAATTCATCTTTTTTAGTTACAAAAATTCAGCCATTTTGTTAAAAGTTGAACTACTTTCTTAAGCATACATTTTTTTGTTGAAGATTCAGGATTTTGCTGGAAAATTGGTCTTTTTTGGTAAAAAAAAACGTTCTGTTTGGTTACTTTTTTGTCACATTATTGTTACTTTTCGTTTACTTTTGTGAGAGAAGTATGGTTACTATTTTACAATTTTTTGAAGCTTGAGCAGTTCCGAGCCTTGCATGTAAGCGAAAAAAAAAAACAAGAAAAAGCGGAATTTGTTTCAAAACAGGAGAAAAAAGAGGAATTCTTTTTAAAAAGGGGAAGAGCGGGGAAGGGTGGACAGAGTGTTAAGTCTGTAATCGTAAAGAAGCTAATTTACCTTGATCTGAATAGATGTACAATTATCATAAAAAGTCAAGAAGTTATCGACAGTTTAATTATTAATGCATAATTTAGTCTAAAAAGAGTAAAAAAATACAAAAATTAATAGGTTTTCTGTTGTTACTTACAATACCTAATTGATTCTGGTGATTCAACAAGTCTGAAGTTAATCTGTAATCACAGGAAATGTCCTGTCTGAGGAAAATGATGTTCATCCGAAGACACTATTTCTCAACCAGTTGCACCGTTATGGTCTCCAACCCACTTTAATGATTATTTCTCGCAACGAGAAATCACTTATTTAAGCTAGAAATTCAAAAGACGATTCTCAAAATTTCCTTTCAAGCTCGGATTATTCATTTAGTGTTTATAAATTGAATTTAGAATAATTAGGGTCTAGTCTAGGGTCTAGACGTCCGACAATTGGGAGACAAAGGCAGACAAAAGATTTGACCCTCTCTGTTGTCAAATGAATTTACAACCCCTGTTATCGGAGTCACATTCATTTTAGAGGAATACATTGAGAAAGTATTTATTGGTAGTCTTATTCAATAAGCGTGAACTGAAAATCCTTTGCGTATTCACTGGAATTTCTTCCACGAAGTATTACTCATAATATATTATCCTAACAAATCACTCAAGATAAAGTAACTTCTCATCGCTGCTTTCTGTACTGTAGTACTTTTGAAGAAAGGCTCCATCTACGTTTTTGAAAATTAAAAATGAGTTTTTTTTATATATTTGGTTTCATAATGAACAAAACGAATTCATCTGTACAAAAGGTCATTAGAAATTCTGATTAAATTCGGAGATCGTTAGACCCTAATTAGCCTATCTACACAGGTTTTTGAGAAATCTGGGGAATACTGACAAAGAAAGGCTCTATCTACAAAAGTCAGGGAATTTTTATATACCTGTAAACACCTGCAAATGTCAGGGAATTTTGTCGAGAGAGTGCTTACATGTTCTAAATTGAAATATAATATTAAATAACAATGTTCTTTCATTTGTTTGTTATAAATTAATTTTTGTTCTTAGTTGAAAATTCGTCTCTTTTGGTTGCATTCAACTGCTGTTTGATTTAAAATTACAATCTTTTTACGTTCAAATATTAAATTTTTCTTTGAGAATTCAACTTTTTGGTTGAAAATGCAACTACTTGGTTGAAAGTTAAACTCTTGGTCAAATATTCACCTTTTTGGTTGAAGATTCATCATTTTAATTGAAAATTCATCTCTTTTGTTGAAAATGTCATTATTATATTGAAAATTCGTTTTTCTTTTTGGTTTAAAATTATTTTTTTTACTGAAGATTTAACTATTCCAATTGAAGACTTAACAATGTTGTCGAAAATTCGTTTTTTATTGATAATTAATTTTTTTTAACTGAATACTTAACTAATCCAGCTGAATATTCCATCATTTTGGTTATAAATTCATCTCTTTGGTTGAGAATAATTGTTATTTTCAACTGAAATTTTAAATATGCATTAAATTTTTTGTTGGAAATTTAAGTTTTGTAGTTCAAAATTCGTCTTTTTGTAGTAGAAAATTAATCTCATTGGTTGAAAACTATTCACTTTGGTTGAAAATGTATCTTTTTTAGTTCAGAATTCTTATATTTTGTTACAAATTTGTCTTTTTTGATAGAAAATTAATTTTCTTGGTTAAAAATTAAACTTTTTGGTTGAAAATTATTCTAGTTTTCATGAGGCTTGAACTATTTTGTTAATTATTCGTCTTCTTTAGTTGAATTTGAATATTTGTTATTTAAAATTTAAATCCTTTTTAGTTGAATTCAATTTTTTTTCATTCAAATTTTTTTTGTACATTTTTCGTCCAGAATTATTTTTTTGATTGAAAATTTAAATACTTGGTTGAAAAATAAGCTTATTTGTTGAAATTTCACTTTTTTTGTTGAAGTTTCATCGTTTTAGTTAAAAATTCATCTCCTTTGGTTGAAACTAACTATTTTGTGGCAACATTTTTTTGGTTGATAATTAATTTTTTAAACTGAAAATTCAACTAATCCAGTTGAATATTCTACCATTTTAGTGAAAAATTCACCTTTGGTTGAAAATTAATTTTTTTTAACTGAAAATTTAAGTATTCAATTTCTGCTTGAAAATTTATGTTTTTTATTGGAAAATTCATGTATTATGTTAAAAATTCGCCTTTTTTTCAAACTTAATTTTTTTTAGCTGAAAATTTAACTATTCTATTTTTGGTTGAAAATTGATCGTTTTTATTGGAAAATTCATGTATTTTGTTGAAAATTCGTCTTTTCTGGTAGAAAGTTCATCTTTTTGGTTGCAAATTTGACTACTTGTAGTAGAAAATTAATCTCATTGGTTGAAAACTATTCACTTTGGTTGAAAATGTATCTTTTTTAGTTGAAAATGATGAGGATAGAACTATTTTGTTAATTATTCGTCTTCTTTAGTTGAATTTAAATATTTTGTATTTAAAATTTAAATCCTTTTTAGTTGAATTCAATTTTTTTTTCATTCAAATTTTGTTGTTAAAATATCAACTATTAAATTTTTCGTCCAGAATTCATCTTTTTGATTGAAAATTCAAATACTTGGTTGAAAAATAAGCTTATTTGTTGAAAATTCACTTTTTTGTTGAAGATTCATCTTTTTAGTGAAAAATTCATCTCCATTGGTTGAAACGAACTATTTTGTGGGAACTTTTTTTTTGTTGAAAATTAATTTTTTTAACTGAAAATTCAACTAACCCAGTTGAATATTCCACCATTTTAGTTAAAAATTCATCTCTTTGGTTGAAAATTAATTTTTTTAACTGAAAATTTAAGTATTCAATTTTTGCTTGAAAATTTATCTTTTTTAGTGGAAAATTCATATATTATGTTAAAAATTCCTCTCTTTTTTTAACTTAATTTTTTCAGCTGACAATTTAACTATTCCATTTTTGATAGAGAATTGATCGTTTTTAGTTGAAAATTCATGTATTATGTTAAAAATTCGTCTTTTTTTTAAACTTGATTTTTTTCATCTGGCAATTTAACTGTTCAATTTTTGATTGAAAATTGATCGTTTTGAGTAGAAAATTCATGTATTTTATTGAAAATTCGTCTTTTCTGGTAGAAAATTCATCTTTTTGGTTGAAAATTCGACTATTTGTTCAAAAAATTAATCTATATTATTGAAAATGCAATATTTTTACTTGAAATGTTAAGAACTGGAAGCATTTTAAGTCGAATTTGATAGATATAGTTATCGAATCTTCAAAATTGGAAAGCCGGTTTGGTACAGTTATATTTTTTTCTATTTCAAAAATGGAAAGGACGGCAGTACAAGTATTTTTTATTTTATTTTTTTGATCGATTGCTTTGACGTAAAACGAGAAAAATTTGCATATTCTCTATAGCACGCCTACGAGCAGACAATCGCGAATGCATTTGCAGGTGCATGTGCACGGTGCACAACTGCACATCTGACGAAAACAAAGCTGTACTTGATGAGTTGCGAGGAATCCTGGGCGGAATAATTCTAACGGCGCACCTTCGTGATTTTAATGGACGGATTTTTTGCATCTGATCTATCAAGCCCGAGAGAGCTTTGCAGTCTAGAGGGAATCGCGAAAAGCAATGTTTAAAATGGAAATTTGCATGCATAAAAAGAAATGTTTTATTGAGGTCGAATTTTTCAAACTCATTAAGGCGATTGTCATTGCGAAAATTAAGTCAAGTGAATTTTATTGGTCAGGGAAAGTCAGGGATTTTGAAAAAAAATCTTGCAAAATTTACGGATTTTCGATAAGAGAAGGTTTAAATAACGCTCAAGAATAATACATTTGAAAGCTTTTAATTAGTTATCAATTTATTTGCCTTGGACGATTATATTTTTAGTTGAAAACTTTATTACCTGGTTGCAAATTCAAGAATTTCGTTTAAAAGCCATCCTTTTTGGTTGTAAATTAACGTTTGGTTGAGAATTTATTTTGCGGTGTTGAAAATTCAACAGAAATTTTGCATGGTTGGAAATTCAACTATTTTTTCGGAAATTCGTCTTTATGGTTTAAAAATTTAATCTGTTTTATTAGAAGTTTTTTTTTTTTAAATAATGCAATTTTTAGGTTGAAAATTATTTTTTTCAATTGCAAATTGAACTATTTCGGTTGAAGATTCATCATTTTGAAATATTAAGAATCATTTGATCATTTTATCATTTGATATTTTTTAACTAAAAATTCAACTATTTGGCTAAAGGTGAATTATTAGTTTGTTAAAAATTAATTTTTGTTGGTTGACGGTTCACCTCTTTGGCCCACTTTTGGTTGGAAATTGATCTTCTTTAATTGAACGTTTGTTTTTCTGGTAAAAAAATAATCTTCTTGGTTTGGTATTTCCACTTTTTTGGTTAAAAACGCAACTGTTTGGGAGAAAATTAACTTTTTTGTTGAAAATTCATTTTTTTCGGGTTGAAAGTTCAATTTTTACAGACAAAATTGGCCTTTTAGCTTGAAAGTTCAACAATTTGGATGCAATTTTTTGTTATTTCATACCTGAAAAATCATTATTTGATGAAAACTCGTCTTTTTGGTTGAAAACTTCATAAATTTAGTTTAAAACTCATCTCTGGTTGAAAATTTGACTATTTTGATGCAAATTCTTTTTTTTGTTTGTTTAGATTTAATCTTTTTACTGAAAATTTAACTTTTCTATTTTTGGTTGAGAATTGATCTTTTTTAGTTGAAAATTCAACTGTTTCTTTGAAAATTCATGAATTTTGATAGAAAATTAATCTTTTTGATTGAAAGTTAATCTGGTTTGGTTGAGGATTCAACTGTGTTGTTGAAAAATCAACTATCTTGTTGACAATTTAATTATATTGGTGAAAGTTCAACTCTCTAGAAGAAAATTTTATTTGGTCGAAAATTTTGGTCAAATTTTCTTTTTTTGTTAAAGATTCATCATTTTAGTTGAAAATTCATCTCTTTGGTTGAAACTTTAATTATTTTTTGGCAGTTTTTGTTTGTTTGAAAATTAATTTTTGTCAAATGAAAATTTAACCAATTCAGTTGAATATTCCATCATTTTAGATGAAAATTCGTCTCCTTTGTTTGAAAATTAATTTTTTTAACTGAAAATTTAACTATTTAATTGTTGATTGAAAATTTAGCTTTTTTAGGTAGAAAATTCAGGTATTTGGTCAAAAATTCAACTATTTTGTTAAAAATTTATTTATTTGGTTGAAAATTCAAGTATTTGGTTAAAAAGTCATCTTTTTTGGTCGTAAATTCAACTGTTTCGTTAAACATTCGTCGAGTTCCACGTTCGTGTATTTATACCGAAAATTCGTCCTTTTGGATTGAAAATTCATGTGTTTTTTTGTTGTTGTTGAAAATTCAACTGTCTTCTAAGAAATTCAATTATTTTGTTGAAAATTCATTTTTGTTGGTCGAAGTTTAATTTTCTTTTGTTTCAAGATTCGATCATTTGGTTGCAAATTTATTTTTGTAGTTTGAAAATTTAACAATTTGGTTGAAAGTTTAACTATTTTGTTAAAAAATCATATATTTTTATTGAAAATTTAACTGTTTTCTCGAAAATTCCTTCTTTTGTATTAAAAATTCATCTTTTACGGTGGAAACAAATTTGAAATTCTTAGATTTTAATCTGAAATTGTTTTACTCCGTTTATAAAAGATTCTTTTATATCACACACTGAAAAAATGGTTTAGCTGTCCCAGCTAGAAGTTTAGCTGGATTTCGTCTTCTAAGAAAATATAGCTGTGTTACCTAAATATCTAGCTGTTTCAGCTAATTTTGCAATCTAGAAATTATCTAGCTAATGTATCTAGATAATTTCTAGATGGCAAGATTTAACTAAGACAGCTAGATATTTAGGTAGCGCAACTAGAAATTTAGTTATTACAGTTATATTTTCTTAGAAGACGAAATCCAGCTAAACTTCTAGCTGGGACAGCTAACACATTTTTTCAGTGCATCGTTATCATAAAGTATATGATTGATTAGTGCTGATAAAAATGACTACAATCTGGAAAAGCCATGACGAAATTCTCTGTCAAGGTCGCCTGAATCAGAATCTCCCAAATTTAAATATTCCAAGAAAATTCCCCACAACATTAATCCATTCATCCCACACTTTCTCACTCGTGCAATTCATAATTCACAATCACCCGACGTAACCATTCAATTTCGTCCCACCGTCTCAAATAACCAAGTATTGCGCAACTGGTACAATTTTGCGTTCCGGGAATTTCGCAAACCATTTCGAATATTCAATCGCTTCGAAACCACCAGTTCTCTCTAGAATTACCTTTTCTCTTGGAATGTGATGCCTCGCAATTCAGCGCAACGAAAACAGGTCGTGAAACGCATTCGTTGAAGTTTTACGTCACAATGTGAAGGCACGTGTCTCGGACAATTTCCTCCTCCACTTTGAAGAAGAAAAAAGTTCTTCAAATGTCAGTTCGAATGGTTTCACATAGTTCACAAAGCATTTTACAGACTTCGCAGCCCAAAATGTTCTCAAAATAGGGTGGTTTTTCACGAAAAAAGGAGAATAAATTCTTTTAAATGAAATGAATGTAGATAGGGTAACGACCCAAATAGTGAGCCACCTACCTATAGTGGGCCACATCATACAAAATAAGTATTTAAATAAATAATTATTAGAAATATTTATTCAATAATATTCGACACCCCCAAGCAAAATAATTATCCGAATAAATGATTATTATAAATATTTTTTAAATAATAAGTCAAATTATTTTACGTTAGGTGACTCACTTGTGACTCTACAATGTTGGAATTCAAAATGAAACGCTTTAAATTCCCAAGATTTCAAGTCATTTCAACCCACAAAGATGAACTTGCAACCAAAAAACGAATTTTTTAGAAGACAGTTGAATTATCAATCCGAAAAGTTTAATTTTCAACAAAGAAGATAATTTTCAACGAAAAAATATGAATTTTGAAACACAGAGATAAATTTTCAACAACAAAAAAATATTTTTCAACCAAACAGTTGAATTTACAACCAAATAAAATGTCGTTTTAATAAAAAGAGACAAATTTTTAAGACAAGTGATCATTTTCGAAAAAAATGAGTAAACATCAACCAAAAACAGTTGCATTTCAAACAAAATAGTTAAATTTTCAGAAAACAAAATATATTAACCAAACCGTTGCATTTAAAACTAAATAATTGTACTTTTGAACATAAGTGACGATTTAAAAAAATGTTCAATTTTTTATCAACTATTTAATCAAATCTTCAACCAAAAAAGATAAATTTGCAATCAAACGGTCGTATTTTTAGAAAAAAAGTTTAAACTTAAACCAAAAACAGTTGCATTTTCAACAAAATATTTTAATTTTCATACAAAAAAAGAACTTTTTAGAAGACAGTTCATTTATCAACCTTAAAAGTTGAATTTTCAACAAAATAGTTGAATTTTCAAGCCAAGAAGGCAAATTTTTTAGATGTCAGTTGAATTATCAACTTGAAAAGTTGAATTTTTAACAAAGGAGATAATTTTCTACCAAGAAAAATGAATTTTTAACTGAATAGTTGAATTAAAAATAATAATTTTGAACAAAAGCCAACGGCGATACCACGCTGGAAACACCAGTTCTCGTAAGATCACTGAAGTTAAGCATTGTTGGGCGCGGTTAGTTCTTGGATGGGTAAACGTTCAGGAATACCTACGTGCTGTTGGCCCGTCGTGGGTGTGGTGGGCCCACATTGGTAGTAAATATCCACCTAGAAACACTACCCGAATCGGGTAGTGAGGCAATGAACTTTCGAGTTCGAACTGCTAATCAATGTATGTATGTATGTAATTTTGAACAAAATGGAAGAATTTTCAAGATAAAAAGTCAAATGTTTTAGAAAACAGTTGACTTTTAAACCCAAAAAGATGAATTTTTAACAAAAAAGATAATTTATCAATGAAATAGTTGATTTTTTGAGCCAAAGAGACAACTTTTTTTAGAAAGCAGTTGAATTATCAATCTGAAAAGTTGATTTTTAACAAAAAAGATAATTTTCAACCAAACCGTAGCATTTACAAATAAATAGTTAACTTTCAAGCAAAACAGTTGCATTTTCAACAGAATAGTTGTATTTACAAGCAAAAAAGATGAATTTATTAGAAGACCGTTGAATTATCAACCTGAATAGTGGAATTTGCAACAAAAACGATTATTTTCAACCAAGAAAGATCAATTTTCGACCGAAAATGGAATGGTTAAATTTTCAGTTAATAAAATTAATAATCCACTGAATAATTCAATTTTTAACCAAAAAGAAGAATTTTCAACAAAAGACTTGAATTTCCGAGTTAAAAAGTAGAATGCTTTAGAAAAAAGTTGACTCTTATGTCCAAAAAAGATTAATTTTCAACAAAAAAGTTAATTATCTAACCAATAAAGATGGACTTTTAAGAATTTTTAAGAAAGAGATGAATTTCTGAACCAAAAATATGAGACTTTTCAACCAAAAGCAGTTGGCTTTTCTTATTGGGTTCTATTAATTCAGTTTGCATTTAAGCGAAAAAAAAACAAGAGAAAAGGGAATTTTCTTGACAACAGGGAAAAAAGAGGAATTCTTTAAGAAATGGGAAAATGGGGAAGAGTGTCGAGTACGATTTTCGGAATGGACAACCGGGCCTCCCAAAAGAAGATAAAATAGAATAGAACACGGGGCTCGACAAAGGACGTAAAAGTAGGACCAAAAGGTTACTCCTACCTCTTACAACTTACAACATTAAATATTTCAACATCATTTCCTGAAACACAAATGAAAGTCTTTCCACACTGTTTTTTTCACAACGCGATAAGAAAGAATAAGAGTAAAATACGTGTAATACATTTTGGAAAATAATGTTAAAAAGAAAAATACATAAACAATTTGCAGTTTTCTAAAGGGTTAAAATAAATAATTTTGTTCTTGTTACATTGAATTTTGAAACATAATTTCAAGGAAGTGCAATGTACCATCTGTGTATAACACAAAAATTCAGCTGACCATTTAGTAGAAATGAGAAAAATAATCATTAAAACATTTAAATATAAAAATATTTTTCATTTGGCAAAAACTTTCTCTGAAATTTGAATATTTTCACCTCTTACCAAAAATTGCAAACATCAACGTTCCGAACGTCTGAAACAGTAGCTGAAAATCATTCCTCGCACTCAATAGTACAGTATTTGTACCTCATTGTCAGTCTAGAATCTAGATTCCAGAAAGCCTCAGCTCACTCTTCCTATTAAATTGAAGGTGGGGGTGCACCGTGTTCGAGTAGGGGGGTACGGTGAGCGAAGACAATGGGGATTCCGTGGATACGGCCGTGAACGTCCTAGGACACGTAGACGCACGGGGTGCGTGACCTAATCACCCGTTCACCGGCAGCGCCGCAACGCTACGGCGAAGTGAATAGTGGATTTGACGAGTCTGGTGGGGCTGGGGGATCCCTCGATTCCAGGTAGGTGGGGATGAGGACGGGAGGGGAGTGGAGGGCGGGGATTGGCGTAACGGCCAACGCAGGGGAGCGGAGTGGGAGAAAAAGTATCCTCGTCAGACGCGCACGCCGAGCCACGCGTGACTCATTTGCCAGTAGTTGCCCGGTAAGGTTCTCGCGGGATTCTCCCGCATGAGGCAGCACCGTACGATGCACTCGTCGCGCGTGAAAGCCCTCAGTGACTCTCAACAACGTTAAGGTGATCGGTCTACTTTTGGTTCTCGTTCTAGTGATCTAAAGTGATTAAGTGTGTGTGGTAGTGACTGTTTTATTTAGTTCAGTGCTTTTATTGGATAATTTATCTCGTTTCGTGGATGCTCTTTTAGTATGTTGAAGGATTTTGGATACCTCTGAGAGAAAAGGTAGATTTTATACTTTGATGCTGTCGCCTTTCTTAGAAGCTGGTTTCATAGACTTAAGAATTCTTATTCTTGTGATGAAGTTGGGAGAGTTTGTACATAAAATTGGAGTTGGGGTTTTTCAAGAGAGTTTTTTAGAATTCACTTGCGTACTCGGAGTGATTAGTTTTTAAATTTTGTTTTGAAGTACATATGAGTTATATATTTCAAACACTTTTAGTGAATGTAACTAACCCAGAATTTTTTTATTTCAAAATTCTTTCAATAATAATTCTTAATGCTTAATTTGCTTTAAAATAGTTATTGATTGTTGTTTATTTGGGGAAAATGCTTTAATTTTAAAAATACTTGAAAACAACTGTTTGAAAAGAATTCGCTCCAAATGCTTTAGCAGGATTTTAGATAAATTGAAAACATCTCAAGATATTGTAGAAGCAATAATATATTTCTTTTGTTTTTATTTGTTTATTTTATTGTTAGTTATTTTTACTGCAAACTGTAGTTTCAATGTTTTAATATTCGATATTTCTTCTAGATCCAAACATTGTTGGATTCAAAAACTAATTTTGAAAAGATGACACAATAATCAAAATTTCTGTTTTGGTACTTACAAATAAATAGAGGTTTATTTCCAAGACCTAAAGTAATTATACGACTCCGTGCAATTTTAGGTTTCCTAATTCTGCTATTGTAATATTGGCATGCAGTGTTGCGAAACAAGAGTTTAAAAAATTTTAATTCTCAGGTATTAAGAATCGAACCCTACCCGCGGATGTTCTAAGTCGGGTGTGCTACGCACTAGATTTCTAAATTGGTTGTGCATTAAATGATTCAAAGTTAGATCACTTATTAACCAAATTTCAATGAATGAATATGGAAAATTGCTGAGTATATCTGTAAACAACCAAAATTATTATTTAAATATATCAGTTATTACACAAAAATTAAAAGAAATATTAACATGACAATAAAAATAATTTATAAAATAATGTTTTCAAAATAAAATAAATGTAGGTACATACCATACTGAATTCAATTTTAAATGCTTTAAATTTTTAATCGAAATCTATTGCATTGTTGACAAAATGGATATGTTGAATTCTATACCGAATTCTTAAATTTTTAAGTGAAAAAGTCTAATTTTTGAGTCGAAGACGAATTTGCAGCAGAATGGATGAATTTTTCACCAAATAGTCAAGTGTTTATTCGATAAAAACAATGTTTCTTCACAACAATATTGAATTTTTAAGTAAAAAATAGTTCATTTTCAATTCTTAAAATTTCAAGCCAAGAAGACTAATTATCAACCCAAAAATATAAATATTTAATTAAAAAAATTAATTTTAAATCAAACAGTTGAATTTTTGACACAAATACGACTTTTCAACAAAATAGATGAATTCTCAACCAAAAGCTTTGAATGTTTCACCCAAAAAAAAAGGAATTCTCTTAATTAAGGCGAAAAAACGACGAAAAAGGGGGAAGTTTCTTGAAAACAGGTGAAAAAAAGAGGAATTTTCAAAAGAGGGGAATAGGGGAAAGGGTGTAAAGTCTGATAGGACTAGTTGAAAGTTATAGACTGGTATCTCATCCGATATGCGAGATCGTTCATTACAAAGAATTTCTACACGGATCTTATAAACGATAATCTGATTCTCGTGACGTCACGTTGTCGCATTACCCCGCAAATACACTCGGGCGTATTCTCTCGCAAACACAAGGCCGATACGGACTTGTGGTTCCTAACTTCCTACCCACTCAGTTCTTGCGCCTTGCGCAATGCACGCGGCTTCCGCGAGTCGCCTCTGCTTTTACAAGTAGGCTCTGAGAACATTGGTAAGGAGTTGGAGGGGGGGGGGATTAAGTGGGAGGTTGACGGAAACTCCTGTGAGGCGAAGACGTGGGAGGGAGATGGAGAGGTCATAGAGCATGCTTCGAGACTAAGGACAAACAAGGCTCGCGATAGCAATGAAAAAACCCCCTTAATTACCTTCAGATATGCTCTAAATATAAACGAAAAGAGGGGAAACTTTTATAAATATTATAATTGTGAGTTCATACTACATATGAATGGAAACGATATCAAATGTGCGATTTTTATACCCGGGGATCTTTATTAGGGACCGTTCCCAAAATGCCAAACTTTTTATTGAAGGGGGGGGGGGCACCCATTATCCACATTAGGGGCCGTTCAAATATTATGTTAAGTGCCGAAGGGTTGAGGGGGGTGAGTTATGATGTTAAAGTTACTTACAATTACTATAGAAAACGCGTGATTGGCGTCACTCGACGAAATTGATCTTGATATCGAACTTGACACTATTTTTGGTTAAGAGTTCTTTTTTTTTGTAATGTCTACCATTATATTTTTCGTTCTACGTTCATCTTGTTTAGTTAAAAATTCTACTACTTTGGTTGAAGTTTTAATTCTTTTGTTGGAAATTCAACTATTTGTTTAAAAATTATGTTTAGGGCGAGAATTAAACTGTTTTGTAGAAAGTTTGAAAATTGGACTACTTTCGAAAAAATTCATCATTTTTTTATTGAAGATTAATCATTTTAGTTAAAAAATCAGCTATTTGGTTGTAAATTAACTTTCTTGTATTTTTGGTTTGAAAATTCAACGATTTGGTTGAAAGTTTAACTATTTATTTGTAAATGTAACTATTTCTTAGAAAATGAACTTTTTTGTTGAAAATTCAACTTTTATGCAGAAGATTTGTTTTTTTTTTGCTTAAAAATTCAGCAATTAGGTTGAAAATTAACTTTTTGGTTAAAGGTTCATATGTTAGTGTTAAAAATACAATAGTTTTGAAAAATTCGTCATTTTGGTGAAAATTTTATTTAAAATTCTTGTATTTTGTTGAAATTTCATCTTTTTTGGAAGGAAGGTAATCTTCTTGATTTTCGTAGAATATGAATAGTTTTTATTGAAAATTTAAGTATTTGGTTAAAAATTTATCTTTTTTCGGTTGAAAATTCAACTGCTTGGTTGGTTAAAAAATCATTTTTTTGGTTGAAAATGTAAGTACTTGGTTGAAAATTAATCTTTGTAGGTTGAAAGTTCAACTATTTGGTTAAAAATAGAACTATTTTGTTGAAAATTACACTTTTTTGTCACATTCATTTTTTTTTGGTGGAAAAGTAATCTTTTTAAATTGAAAATTCAACTTTTTTGTTGGCCATTCATCTCTTTTGATTGAGAGTTCATCTATAATATGAGTAAAAAAATAATTATGTTAAAAATCAATTTTTTGGTTGAAAATTCATCCCTTTTGGTTGGAAATTCAACTATTTTGTTTAAAATGCAATATATTTCGACTTGAATTAATAGGAATTTGAAGCGTTTAATATTGAATTCAATATGGTTCCTACATTAATTTCATTTACAAGAACTTATTCCCCTAGTTTGTGATAATCACCCTATTTCCCCTCTTTTGAGAGCATTTTGGTCTGTGAAGTCTCTAATATCCATGATGTTAAAATAGAAAGTGCAAAGAGAAGGGTTCTATCTCGAAGAGGACGCTGATTTTGTCACCGAGATAGAATCTTATCATTTAAACTCCCGGGATAGGTCCTTTTAATATGCATCTACCAAGATAGAACCTTCTTATTTGGACACGTCGAGTTCTGCAATCTACATACGAAATTTTAATATCATATACATTAAAATCCGTTCAATCTAGATTCTAATGTTCATTTTTACTATCCATGATATTAAAAGTCAAAACCTATATTGTACGTAGGGTTTAATGTCTTCAGACGGTCATTCCAAAAGGCCCAATCCATTTTTTTAACGATCTCTTGACTTCCTTGTCGACACTTTAAGCTGGAGTATTAATTATTATTATCACATTATCTAGATGTTAAATCTGAGTATCCATGATATAAAAAGTTAATATCTATATTGATGATCAATCTTGCTTTAATTCATCTCTATAAAGACTATAGAAAATCATCCAGAATCTAAATCCTTGACCGATTTCCATAATCTCGTGTTCCGCTGATTTTGCGCGCGTCTTTTGCCATTTTTTCGAGCCGAACCATCTCAACCGAAAAGAGTTTGACTTCAGCTTTTGCCGAGGCTTAGCTCAACACTGCATATTACTTATACATCCAAACACGGGTATCGTATCGTACGACGTCGTTTTTTATCGTCAATAAAGCCGTCTGACGTTAACCGAGATGATTCAGGCGTTCGCGCGGAAATTTTTCAAACGATCACAAGGTCTTTCACCGACGCGCTATCGAAAGAAATAAAACGCGATGACCTTTGTATTTATTATATGGTCCCAAAATGGTCGACTATATATTGGAAAAATTGCTCGGCTGTTGTTATGATTGTAACAAGTAAGATGAGCTGAAAATGGAGTTATTTTCATCGTCATTGTGCCGCTTGGCCGGAATGCCCGTCGTCCCAATAAAGACGGCAAGGAAGAGAGAGAATAAGTCGAAACTCAATGGAGACTACATACTAACTTGAAGAGCCTGCTCAGCGCTGTTGCCGGTTCATTCAATTCTGGGTGTATGTAGATGTGAATATGTGATTTACATACTTTTTACTTACGGATACATCGAAGTACATATAAACTTATGCATATGCACGCGTGTATACGGAATCACCATTATCGCCGACAACGGCCTTGGCACTCAGTGTCGTGTATATACCACGTGGTCACTCGATTCTACGAGACTTTGCTGGAACATCCTGTATTTTTAAGTGATTCTTTAATTTCGTATGAGGAATTATTGAAAAAAGTGTCATGATGAAACGCGCGATTTAGGTGCGAGAAATTATCGTCTTCGACATCAAAGTTCAGACTGAAAGACAATATCAGGCATCACAGCCTTTCCCCCAAGTTTCGCATTTTCTTTTAAAATATTATACAAATAAATTATTAAAGCTATAACAACCATTGTTCGTTTTGTATCTGCAAAATTTTTCTGTTCAAAACTACCCGGGAAGAGAGAAACGGATTCGTCAGTCTCTGAATCGAAATGACGCGTTTGAATCTGACCTCAAAATTTAAACAATTTTAATCTGCTAATTCACACAAAATTAAAACACTTTCCATTTTTTCAATTTGAACACGTGTAAGGTATATCCGTAAAATAGATGGTTAATAAATAAATAAAATGTTAAATTTAAAACCGAAGTGAATTGGTCGCTATCGGGAATGAACAATTAAGATTGCGGACTAAGGCTTCAAACTTAGTCAAATTTTGCTATCGGTTCTTTTTTTCTGGGTAGAATATTCTACCGTGTACAGGTTTAATTTTTTTTAACTTACAGAATTAATTATTATTATTACTTTAACTTTTTTTAAATTTCAATTCAAAATGTGAATTATTAATTCATTAATAATAATTAAAATAATAATATGGATATGTATAATATTGAAGCACTGAAATTAATTATTTATAAATAGGCCATAGCAACGGGTACAGAAATTTCGGTACAATTAGTGGGACCTGCAGAAGGGACTACATGTTTGTATCTAAATTTCTGTATGAATAGTTTAAAATTACTCAAATGTAATTTAATTTATGTACACAAATTGTATTTGTAAATAAATCTGGCCGATGACAAATTTATAAATGTTTATTTGACGGATTTCAAACTAAAATATTTAGGGTTTAAATAAAACTTTAAATAAACTATGCTATTTTTTGAAAGAAAACCTATTTTTTATTATGAGAACACTTTTAATATAAAAATAGTTTATTAACCAAATTGTATTTTTCTGGAACTTTTTTATATCGCCGTGAATGGATTTCCAACGGCCTAACTATATCCAATTTTTATTTATTAATATATTCTTTAATGACTTTAATGAATTAAAGAATGTGGAGAAATTTTATCACAAAAAATTTTTTAAATGGGTGAATATTTTGAATTTTTTATTTTTCCATGAGCCGATAAAACTATGCTGAATTTTTACTAGATATATTAAATTGGGCAAATTTAACCGAAAGCCGGCAAGATTACGTTATCGAGATATCGATTTTTAAAACATTTTTTTTTTATTTACATAAATTCGTAATGTTGATTTCGATAAAATATTTTTTACGATTACATTTTGTCATAAGGGCAACCACGTGAAGTCCCGAAGTCTCTCGCCCCAGAGAAGGGGTAAAAACAGGGGGGGGGGGCTGGAAAAGGCGAACGGTGTGGATGGGTATATATGAGGCCATTCTCCCCAAAGAAGGGTTATAAATATCGGAGGGGTGCCAAAGTCACCCTCCCCTAGAGAAGAGATATAAATACTAGGGCGACCTGGAAAGGGGAAATTGTTTGGCGGGGGGTGGGTGCCACCGAAGTCATTCATCCCCAGAGAAGGGGTATAAAAACTGGGGGGTGAGTGTCACCGAAATCACTCTCCCAGATAAGGGGTATGAAACGGGGAGGGGACTAAGAGGGGGAAGGGTTCGTCTGAATCCATATTAAGAAATTATGTAAATGAAAATAAAAAAGTCAATAATTAAAAAAAAATCCCATAAGAATCTGCATTAAAACTTTGTCGCCGCGGATATCGTAATCTCCCCCAAAATCCAATTACTATAAGAAACGTGCGCGGCCCTTTAATAAAAAATTGAGTTAAAGTTAGCATTTGTTGAAAATGTGGAAGAAACATCTTTCTTTAACTTTTTTAGTTCGCATATTTTTTTAAATACATACAGTTTTTTAAATTTATAATTTTATGTAATTGTTCACTCACGAAAACTGTATTTAGAAAAAACGCGTCATAATTTTTTAGTTCTTAGAAAATTGTTAAAAAATGAGCAACTTTCAGGTGAAAAGCTTTTGAATTTTCGTCACAGCGATTTGGATATTTTTAGTTGAAATATTTCACAATTAAAAAGATTTCAAGTTTGGAAGAATTAAAATTTTGAATATTTTTTAATTCGAATGTTGAAAAATGAAATATTTGGACCCATTGTCCAGTTGAATGACGCTTGAAAATGTAAATTTCTGAAAAATTTAACACTTTCCAGTAAAAAAACTGATAAGAATCTAAAAAAGGAAAAGCTTATACACAGAGCGACTCAAATGCTGACTCATCCGAATATTTTCGTTTATCATCTCGAGACCAAAAGAAAAAACGCTACACGACCTGCCGCAAAAAAGCAATCCTTGCAAAAAGTGATCTTTTCTGGGAATGTCGTAAATTTTTCAACACTTGTTACTCCCAAGAAAATAAGAAAAAGAAAAGCCTACTTACGAGAGCTCTGATTGTCAGAATAGCATCGCGAAATATTAGTCTCGCAAAGACAGGGAAAAGCTGCTTAATCGCGGCTCTTGAGGTTTAGCGTGAATCATCGATAGCTGTTTGAATCGATTTCGAGAATTTCTCGACGTTGTTTCTTGGAATATTGAACAGCTGATAGATTAATCGGCATATTTTCATGTAACTTTATCCAAGCAGTGACGCATCTTGTGGGGGTGTTTAACCGGTTTTATTTAATAGAATACATGTAAAACTAAATTGTTTTTTAGGAAATCAGGGAGCAGTCAGGGAGTTTTGTAGATCAGGAAAAAGTCTGTGATTTAAAAACAAAATTACAAAAGTCAGGCAATTTCTTTAAGAGGGACTTTAGATAACTTTTAATATATTTAATGTAATAATTTTCAACAGATTTCAATAATTTGAAGGGATTTCAAAGGATTTTAGGGTATTTAAAAAAATTCGAAGGAATTTTCAAGAGCTTTAAAAAGTTCTAAAGGATTGCGGCAGGTTTTAAGAATTTTAAATAGATTTCAATAATTTGAAGGGATTTTAAAAGATTTCAGGTTATTATTAAAACCTCCAAGGAATTTCCAAGTGCTTCAGAAACTTTCAAGGAATTTTTAAAGGGTTCGAAGGATTTTAAATATTTTAGGCATTAAACAAATTTCTTGGGTTTTTAAAGAATTTAATAGAATTTCGAAAGATATGGAACGATTTTATAGGATCTATAAGGTTTTAGAATATTTAAAAAGATTCTAAGGGATTTGATCAGGTTTCTGAGGATTTCAAGGATTTTAAGGGATTTTGAAAGGCTCTCTCTCTCAAGGTATTTTAATCAATTTTCCAGGATTTGATTAAATGTCTCCAGGTTTCATGTGATTTCACAGGATTTTATAACATTTTAATGGATTTTAAAGAATGTATTCACAATAATTGAAGGATTTCATTTTTTTATGTTTGAAGGTATTTCCAAAGATTTTAAAAGAGTTTAGGATAATTTTAAAGATTCCAAGGTATTTTCAGTTTATTTCAAGAACTTGAAGGGATTTGAAAGATTTTAGGGTATTTTCAAACATTCCAAGGAGTTTTCAATTGCTTTCAATAATTTGAAGGAATTTCAAAGAATTTGAAAGATTTTAGGTTATTTCAATAGATTTTACAGGATTTGAAATATATCAGGGTATTTAAAAGATTTCAATAATTGGAAGTGATTCTAAGGAATTTTCAAATGTTTTTAATAATTTGAAGGGATTTTAAAAAATTTGAAAGATGTTAAGTTATTTTTAAACAAGGAATTTTTAATAGCTTAAAAAATTTAAGAGTATTTTAAACAATTTTACAGGATTTGATAAATCTCAGGGTATTTTGAAAATATTTCAATAATTTGATGTGATTTCAAAGAATTTTAAAGACTTTGGGGTATTTTTAAAAATTTCAAGTAATTTCCAAGAGCTTTAAAAACTTTCAAGTGATTTCGAATGACTTACAAAATGTTAGCGAATTTTAAAAGATTCCAAGCAATTTTTAATTGGTTTCAATAATTTGAAGGGATTTTAAAGATTTTAGAGTATTTTCAAAAATTCCAATGAATTTTACAAGATTCACGAGGGTTTCAATAATTTCAAGGGATTTTAAAAGCTGTTACTGTATTTTAGAAAATTACTCAGGATTTCAGAAAATTTTACGGAATTTTATAATATTTTGATGGATTTCAAAGACTTTATTCACTAGGAATTAGTGATTTCCTCTGGGATTTCGTAGGGTATCATTCTTGTGAATTCTTAGGAATTTTTCTTTAATTTCTTAAATTCCAGTGAATTCTGCTAAATTTATTCAACTCTACTCAATTTATTCAACTCTACTCAATTCAATGGATTTGAATTTCCTTTAGTTTTTCTTTAATTCATCCTAAAGTTAATGGTCACGGAAAATGAAAGATTAGTCGGGCAAAAGGCAGGGAATTTTTAAAATAACTTTTGCGGCCACCCGGTAATATAACCAGGACAGTAAAATTTATTAGAGTAAGTCGAAAATAGTCGGGGTTGATAAACAAAATTTGAAAAAGAAAATTTTAGGTCCTGTACCTATTAGTTTCTTTTCCTTTTTTAACAAAAAATCAAACTTTTTTTTGAGATTGAAGAAATGACGAATCGACTGGAAATTCAGGTGGGATTTGGGAGTTTCTTCAGATATGACAACGACACCAACGTGTCCTGCCAACTCTCCTCTTTTCTCCGCACTTCTTTTATCATCCCATATATAAATAGCCTGTTCTAAAATTACCGGACACTTTGGCGACGGGCGCCTGAAATTCGTCGGGAGACCGAAACAACTCCACGTAGAAAGAGTCGACGGGGAGTTCTTTTCTTGTTGATTTTCAAGCAAGACCGTAATCGGCTTTAAAAATAGTCAATTTCATTATTTGCATCAACAAGTACAAAAAACACACAAAAAACTGCGTTACCCGGTTTAGTTTAAACCGAAATCTTGTTTAATTTGAAAGAAAATCAGGTTTATTTGAATGTTATTGTTTGCAGCATAGGGGAAGCCTCCCTACAGTGGATAATACAACCTGAAGTGGATAATGATTAATTGAAAATACTAATGCGCGGAAAAAATTAATTTAATTTACTCAATAGTTAACACATGACACGGTTTAATAAATTAAATTTAAGAATAATTATTTTAAGTATATTTGCGCTTCGCATTAATGATTATCCACTGTAGATTGCATTATCCGCTGTAGGGAGGTTTCCCCTATTCAAGAACAATTTTCCGGGACAAGTTAAATGTGTACAGTATTTACACAATATTTATATTACCTTCGTATTATCAGACTTCACAGCCTAAAGTGCTCTCAGAAGAGGGGAAATAGGGTGATTTTTCACGAAAATAGGGGAATAATTTTTTTTCAATAAAATCAATGTGTAGTAGGTATTCTATTTAATTCAATACGAACCGCTTAAAATTGCAAGTCGAAATATATTGCCATTTTAACAAAATAGTTGGATTTTCAATTAAAAAAGACTAATTTTCAACCCAGTAGATGAATTTTTTACCAAGAAGATTGATGGAATAGACAGATTTGCAACTAAGAAATATTTTTTATCACAAAAAAGAAGACTTTTTGGCAACATAGTTCAATTTTCAGCAAAATAGTAGAATTTTTAACAAAAAAAGCGAATTTTGAACAAAATAGTTGAATTTTCAAACAAATGGTCGAATTTCAAAAAAAAAAAAAAAAAAAAACCATCAACTTCAACCAAAAACAGTTGCAATTTTCTACCGTATAGTTGAACTCTTAAGGCAAAAAAAAGATTTTTTTTGAAGACAGTTGAACTTTAAACCCATCAGGACCAAAAAGAATTACTTTTTAGCAATATAGTTGAATTTTTGACAAAATAATTAAATTTTCAACATAATAGTTGAGTTTTTAACCAAATAGTTGAATTTTCAAATAAAAAAGATTAATTTTCAATAACAAAAAAAAATTCAAAAAAATAGTTCAATTTTCAACCGAAGAAATAAATTTTCAACCCAAATGATGAATCTTTAACATTAAAAATAAGGTGTTAACAAAACAGTTAAACTTAGAACCAATCAGTTGATTTATCAATAAAAAAAAGATGAATTCTTAGTGACAAATGTAATAGTTGATATTTGAACCAAAAAGTTAATTTTCAACGAAATAGTTGAATTTTCTTTAAAAATAATAGAATTTTAAACCCAAAAGACGAATGTTTATCAAAATAATTAAATTTTTTAACCAAAAAGAATAATTTGCTACAAAAAAGTTGAATTTTTAACCCGAAAATGTGAATTTTTAACCAAATAGTTGAATTTTCAACTACAAGCGATGACTTTAAAAAAATGGAATACTCAAATTACTTAAATTTTCAGTTCAAAAAACTCATTTTTAACAACAACAAGAAACAAATTTTCAACAAATTAGGCCAATCTTCGACCAAGCAACAAAATGTTAATAAAGCAGCTTCAACCTTCAATTAAGTAGTTTTAATTTATTTATTATTATTTATTTATTTTTTCAAAGATTTTTTTTCGTTCTTTTTTATTTTATATTAGAAATACCTTCTTTCCCACGCTCACTTTCTTTGATATCATTTGTGTTGATCAAACATCATCAAAAGGTGATTGCCCTGAAAATGATGACGGCCCTGAGGTTGGAGACAAAGTTCCAAACGCGACATATTGGCGCCCACGATGACGACTGTTTATGCTTCTACCACTGATAATTTATAATTTAATACGAGTGTCTATCGACATCAAATTAAGGCAGAAGAAAAAAAGATTTTTTTTTAATTTCGACTCTCAAACGTGCACTATTGGAAAATTGTAAAATTTTTCAATTATTGCATTTCCCAAAATTTCAGGGCGATTTTTTCATTACTGTACAAATTGATTAATTTGTAATTCATTTAAATTAAAAAAATTTGGAAGGTTTTAAGTTTAAAATTAAATTTTAAGGGAATTTAAATTTTAAAGCACCCAAAGGAATTCTGTTTGGGAAGAAATTTTACATTTATAAAATACCTGCGCTTCAAAATGTTCTCCATATTTTTTTTTTCTGCAATGTAAGGATTATGAAGCCTCAAACAGGTGCCTGGAATCCTCACAGAGACATTTCATCTCCCTCATTTTTTTATTTTTTATTTCTCTGATCAAATCGAATACGCCGTAACTTGAATCTGGTTCAAATTAATACAGAAACCTGTCATTCGGGTATTTTAATGATCAGAAATAGCCATGGGGTCCACCCGTTCCAATTTCGGGCAAAGGTCGATCGTATCGTCTTTACTTTTATCAGAAATTCCTTCTGTGTTATGTGAAATCTTGTCTCTTTATGAAATTCTTTTCTATGGCATATTTAAGAATCTTCGTTTTATTTTATCTGCAAATTTATAATTTCAATTAATTCGACATTTAAGGAAATTTCCAAAATAGAATTACGATATTTCTTTTTGAGAAATGTCTCTTGGAAAATTACTTATTCAAGAATTTCTGCTTTTCGAACAATAAATTAATTCTCCTCTCGACAGTCGTTAATTAAATGTAGGCTCAAATCCAGAATGGATTTCAATAAAACCCGATACATATAATTTAGTCAATCTGACAGTCGAATGAAAGTTCTATTCGTACGTAAGCGGTCGAGCGATTTGAACTGCTGAACTCGGCTACTTCCGCTTTCATAATTAATAATTATGTACCGTGCGACGTTGCAAAATATTTTGTCAAAAACTTAGGATAGATATTATTTTCGATAAAACTTAATTTTTCACAAAATCGCGAATGCAGAAGAAATTTTATAAAGAGAAGTGACTAATCCCGAGGAACTCCTCTGATCATTTTTGATTTTGAAACCTTATAGATAAAATAAACTTTTGTGCAGTAACTGTTTTTGTTTGGAGGCAAGGTTTTTATGGAGGATTGAAGAATCCTCGAACGAGCCTTCTTTCGGATTCGTGCCGGTGACATCATTTTGTCTAATGAATTCACACTCCTTGAGAATGACGACCCTATATTAACTCTCCATTCGAGCCGGTTTCATTTCAGCTGACCGTCTGCAGTCATATTCAAAATCCTTTTTATATTCTAGACTCTAAAAACTATTTCTATTTTTTAGTTAAGATTTCTGAATTTACCTTCCAAAGTCTAATTTTTTTCTTTTCTTGTTTATTGCAGAGACCCACACTGCGGCGATGACAGACCCGCAGTTGACGAACAACAATAACAATAACGATGGCGAGCCAAAGTACCTGCACAAGAAATTTAAAAAGGTCGCATCGACAGAAGCCGCGACCAAAGTGGAGGCTAAAAAAGAGTCTCCAGCAGAAGTCCCTCCTTCAGAGAGCCCGAAGAAAAAAGACGTAAAGGAGGTAGTAGAGAAAGTCGCACCCGTTCAGGAACCTGAAACTGAACCCACCGAGACCAAAAAGGCCGGATATGTTTGCACCTACTGTAAACTTTCGTGTGCTAAACCCAGTGTGCTTCAAAAACACATCAGGGCTCACACAAATGAAAGGCCTTACCCCTGCGTCCCTTGCGGCTTTGCTTTTAAAACTAAGTCCAATCTCTACAAGCACTGCAGGTCTCGTGCCCACACTCTCAAAATCGGATTATGTGGCGATTCCAGCAAGGTCAGTTCACTTCCTACAAAAGAACTTTATCCTGATCCTAAATTGTTAGTATCAAATTATTTCTACTCCATTTCTCTCCAGGTGTCTGAAGATTCGGACATCAGTTTATCAGACAGCGCCAGCAATGGAACGGGAACACCACCCCCACCGCCGACGTCGACTCAAAGTTCGACAGCGAGTACAAAGACTGTAAAGACTGGAAAGATATACAAGCCCAAGTTCCACACCGCCCTGCAAAATGCGACCAACGAGACTGAAACGTCTTCCCTGTCTTCCAATTCCTCCAGCAGCTCCTGTTCCTCGAGTACCTTGACTGCGACGCCTGCCAGCGTCAAACCAAATGCGGAGCAGCTGCAGGAACACATAGATAAAATTATCACCGACAACCAAGCAATTGTCGACGCTGTCGATCCAAGACTCCACAAACTGATGCAAAGGCAACAAAGTCTAGTAGAAACAAAATCAACAGAACAACCTCTGAACCTCGCAGGTGACGAGGCTTCCGTCCGGAAAAGATGCTACAGCGAAAGTTTCGCCCAAGAAGGCAAAGAACTTCCGAGCTCAGATGGTTCCATCATCAAGGATCTCCTCCTAAAAACTGTTCGCCCATCCAATCAGGAACCGAACCCAGAAGTCGACAACTTCATCTGTCCCTTCTGCAAAATCTCCTACACGAGTTCTGACAATCTTGAAGCGCACAAGAAGTTCTACTGCAAAGGAGTCATGAGTCCAAGAAGAGATTTTACACTAGATTTGGATGATCAAAAAACCGACTACTATAGTCTTCAACCTCTTCAATCTCCTGGACCTCTTCTAGGCAGCACAAGACTCGTCGATTATGTACCACCAAATAAAAAATCTAGATCAGAATCCGTACCCACGACTCTCAGGTCTTTAGAGGAACTTTCTAAGTACCCAAGACCCAATACACTTCAGATGTTCGGTGGAGAAGTGAGAATTTTGGACAACACTGGAGAAACAAAAACCATGAGGATCGAACCGAGACAGACCAACTCCCCAACCAATGAACACATCGTCGGGAGTAAATGCGCAACTTCCGAAACTTCTTCTATTGTTGTCAGATCGGGTCTTCACTCCGGAGGTACCATGGTCCATAAACCTCCCTGTGGAACTCCCGCAAGTACACCAAGTTCCTCCATATCTTTGCCAGATACTCCGAAACTCTTGGCACCCATCGTACCAAACATATCAACGAACAATCTAGCGCCCACGATGACGTGCTACAATTATCTGGAACCACATTTAAATCCTCTGACGAGCATCACCGCCTACAATCCACTGACGCTGCCCCAGGCAGGAATCGCGAGCATTCTTCACGGAGGAAAGGTTATCCCTTATGTTCCCGGCATGCCCGGTCCACACACTCTGACCAATTCACCCACCGTAGACATATCTCCAAGCATACCCCCTGGTGATGCCACGTACAAAGTGATTCCGGGAATGCCGGGCCTCCACATGATTCCCCAACCGTTGGATCTCGCCAGTCCTGTCAAAGTTCACACACCCAATGTTCCTGGAATCCCGGGACCACTGGACTCTTCTCTGGTACAACCTTTGGACCTTGCCAGTTCAGCGAAGGACCTGAAACAATCGAATTTCAAGAATCCAAGCGAGGGTTTCAGGAACTTGATGAGCCCCAAACTAATCAACTCTAAAGGGGACTTTCAAGACAAATACCGAACCGGTAGATCTCCTAGTGAACTCAAGGAGGATCGACTTTCACTCCAGAAGACCGAAGCTTCATACGACAGTCCGAAACATGAAAAGGTTTTTAATTATCCCGAGAGCGGCCTCAAGTCACCGAATTCTTACAGCAAGATGAGGTTCTCGCCGAAGCTTGACGTAAGTAGGAAGAGACCATCAACCTGGAATGTTGAAGAGCTAGACGAAAGGACAGATCGAAATTCTATCGAGAAAACGGAGAGATCAGTCAAAACGATGAGACATAGTCCCATTTCGAAAGTTGATTCGATTCCTCCTCACGAAAATGGCAGAGTAAAACCCAACACCATCAACGGAAAACTAAAGCCTGATTCGCCAGTGATATTTGTGAACCTAGATTCCAAGACAGAAGTGCCAAAAACTTCCGTAGATTTAGTTTTTAGAGAAGACAAGCCAAGAGAAGATGAGACAGAAGAGACTAGTACTAAGTTTTTGAGACCATCTTCTTTGCCATTGAAGCCAGGGACTTTCACACCCAAGAAGCATCACGGAATCACTCCGACTGCCAATACTCTTCCACTGATAAGTCCCGAAACGCCGAGGCAAAGAAAGTCTTATGGGCAGGTTTTCTTTAATGGACATGCCTACACGTATCTGGGTTTGAAGTGCTCTACGAGAGTGTATTATTGCACTGTGAACAGGGCACAGCCGATGTATGTTATGCTGAGAAGTGGATTGTCGATGTATTCGAACTGGAATATTTGCAAGAAAGCTCCACCGGATATGGTGCATTATGATTCGAGACATAGGCCTATGAATTACACGATTGCTTCGATGAAACAAGAGGATATTATGACTCATTCTTCGCAGAGACCAACAACGCCTATCACTCCTGATAGTGGACTGGAAAGTGACACCCAGGAGAAGGCGAAGAGAATCAAAATATTCGATGGAGGATTCGAAAGCAATGAGGATTACACATATGTCAGAGGACGAGGTAAGGAAATGTTTTAAATATTATTCCATGATCATAGATTAAACTAGAAAGCAAAGACGCGCCCTATTATTTTTGAGGGCCCGGATCAAAGAACCGATTATAACTTTCTGGCGCCTAGAGTGAGGGGAGTAAGTTTTCGCCAAAATTTGGCATTTTAAATTAAAACAACCATAAGATTTTTTAGATGATCATTCAGTCATTAAATTCATCATGTTTGTACCATTTTTTTTTGCGTTTTATACTGGAAATCGATACTTCTAATAAAAACCCATTTTATTCCACATAACCAGGGCTCAGAACGGGTTACTTTTTAGTAACTTAGTTTTTTTTTTGATCCGCGGTTACGATAAAGTTACTTATTTTATGAAAAGGTTACTTTTGGTAACATTTTTTGTCCGAAATAACGAAATAAATAAATTACTCGTATTATTCAAAAACTTCTATTTATTATTTAACTAATGTAAAAATTCAAATTTTTTCAGGAAATTAAAGTAAAGCCGAGAAAATTAGGGAATAACAATAAAATAATAATTAGTTCCTATATAAAATGTATAAAAAGGGCTATCAATTGAATTATTATGAATCCTAATAAAAAATGCAATTTACCTAAAGTTGCTAGTTTTTAATTTAAAATTTTAATCTTTTTCGTTGAAATATCCAACTATGTATTATATTTTTCGATGAGAATTTATATTCTTTGGTCGAAATTCGGTTAAAAGTTAAACCATGTTTGTTAAAATTTTATTTTGTTGTTGAAAATTCATCATTTTAGTTGAAAATTCGTCTTTTTTGGTGGAAAATTAATCTTCTTGATTGAAAATCATCCTTTTGTTTAAAAATACATAATTTTATTTGAAAATTCATCTTTTTGGTTCGAAATGTACTTATTTTGTTGAAAATTCGTTTTTTTCGGTTGAAGATACCTCTGTTTTCATAGAAAATTCAACTATTTGGTTGACAGATAAACTTTTTGTCAAAAATCTGTATTTACTGGTTGAAAATTTAAGTGTTTTGTAAAAATTGGTCTTTTTGGCTCAAAAGCTCAACAATTTGGTTGAAAAATAACCGATTTTGTTGAAAAATCGTCTTTTTGAATGAATTCTACTATTTTTTATATTAAATTAAAATCTTTTTTCGTTATATCAATATTACATTTTTCGTTAACAATTCATCTGTTTTAATCAGAAAAATTCAACCATTTTGTTAAAAGTTGAACTACTTTCTTAAACATACTTTTTTTTGAAGATTCATAATTTTAGTTTTTTTTTTAAATCAAATGTGTTTTTTAATTAAAAGTATTGATTTCCAGTATAAAACACCAACAAAATCAAACATTGAAATGACCGATATCCGGTGAAAAATGTTGACATGACCTAAAATTGTTCCACAATTTTAAATCTTTTGTTGAAATCCATATCGATATTTTTTGCTACAATTGTAAAAAAATGTACCTTCTTTGAAATCTAATGATTTTTTTACTAAAAAATACCGATTTCCAGTGTAAAACGACAACATAACCGAAAATTTTCATAAGTTGTAAATCTTCTTTGAAATTTTTATAATATAATTTACAAAAAATAAAGATACCAATTTCCGACGAATTACGCTAATAATCCGCAATTGTTAAATGATTTAAAATTTTGTACAAATTATAATGATTTTTGTTCAAAAATACCAATTAATGATAAAAAAAACAAACATAAATTTTTCAAAAAAGATTAATCTTTGAAATTCAATTATTTTTTAATAACTAACGCAATCCGAAATTATTCAAGCTTGTAAATTTCATTATTCTAATTTTAAATTGTAACTTTTTCACATTTGGAAGTATGTAAAATTGAATACTTTTAGATTAAAATTGTTTGACTTTAAATTTACATTTTTCAAAGTTCTATAATTTTTAAATCAATGCCTCAAAGTATTTGTTAATAAGTAACGTTCAAAATTGAATAACTTTAAAATTGAAACTTGATAAAAAAAAGTATTCTGTGAGGCTTGAATTTTAATCAACTATAACTTAATTTTTCAGGGGAAACATTCCCTACAACGTTGCTGTTTCTAATTTTGAATATAAGTAAATAATCTTCAAAAATAGGTATTTGTTAAAAAAAAAGTTTTTTTACCGATTTCAGCCATATAAAAATTTACTTTCAAAATTGAAACATTGGTGAGAAGCGATAGTAATAAAAAATCCAATTGCAAAAAACATTGTTAAAATCAATTTTTTTGTAAGTTTAAAATTTTTTTCATTTAAAATAATATTTTTTATTTTAAATATCCTCAGTAATATTATTTTTATTCCTAAAATTGATAGCATTTGAAAATTAAAAATGATGAATTACACCATTCAAGATGTAAACATTTATTTCTCAGTGAAAGCATTAATATTTGAAATTTTCGTAATTTAAGTCCTTGCAAATAACATAATTTCAAATTCAAACATTAAAACTTGGACAGTTTTAAATTTAAAACTATAATAGTTGAGTGTTTTTGAGTTTGAGTCCTTCAATATTGAAAAAAATGCAGTATTTTTGAAGTAAAAGTGTTCAATAATTATTTCAGAACGTTGAAAATTGAATAATTTGAAATACCATTTTTTTAAATTGAAAAACGCTTGAAAAACGAAAACTTAAAATTGAGTAAATGTTAATTGAAACGTTATTGTACAATTTCTAATTGAAATTCTTAATTTTTAAATTATTTAAAATCGTTTAAAATTGTAAAATTTAAAAAGTAATGTCTTAATACATCAACGATTATACTTCATTGACTTTGAAATGAAACAGACTGATCTAGACATTTCGAAAATAAGACAATTTGAAATTAAAAGCGCATCCAATTGTACAATTTTTAATTGAAGTGTATTAAAACTGCCTTGCTTAAAAATAAAATTCCTCATCTTTTTATAATGTGCAACTGTAAGTCTTTGTATTTAAATAATTAAATTCAAAACGTTCAGAATTGAATAATTTTAGGTTGAAACTTGATAAATGTATTGATAAAATATTTTCGTAAATATTTTTTGAAAATTCTTTAATTTCAAATTCAAACCCTAAAAATTGGTAATTTCAGTCGCTCAATCTTGTACAATTTCAACTGAAATGTCCTAATAGTTGAACAATTTTCAGTGCTTCATTTCAATCTATCGTACTTTGATTGCCTTAAATGTACAATTGTTAAATTTGGAATATTCTAATTTTGAATAAACTAGGTTTGAAAATGTTCATTTGAATTATTTTTCTGTTTGAAGACCTTGAAGTAAAAATTGTTTAATTTCGGTGGATTGTACTTTGGAACTGTGCAGTGTTAAATGTTTTTATGAGTTAATTTTGAATGTTGAATAAAAAATTTTTCAACGCTTCAAATTTAGAATTGTTCCGCATTAGGTTCATTAATTTAGAGATTTTCTTTTTTAATCCCCTTGCAGGTCGAGGACGTTATGTTTGTGAGGAATGTGGTATCCGATGCAAGAAGCCATCAATGCTGAAGAAACATATCAGAACGCACACGGATGTTCGACCCTACACTTGCAAACATTGTTCTTTCAGGTAAGAAAAAAAACTCTAAAAACTTAAAATTTCTAACTCTCTCCAAAGATTTGAGTGATGTAATGATACAAAATTATTTTATTCCAGCTTCAAAACGAAAGGCAACCTAACGAAACACATGAAGTCGAAAGCCCACTACAAAAAGTGTGTGGAGCTCGGAATAGTGCCAGTGCCAACATCAGTATGCGACGAGAACATCGACAAAGAAGCAATTGCTCGTTTGCAAGCCGGTGGTGGAAACGGAGAAGAATCCTCTTCCGAAGAAGATGACACCGAGGGTGAGGAAAGTGAAGAATCCGGAAGTGAAGAACAAGAAGCGGCCCAAAGCCTCCTGAGTTTAGCACAACGTACTTCCAATAGATTACCTGGTTTGCTTCCTTCAGGAAGACCAACAACATATCCGTACACCCTGAGTCTTCCCAGTACTTCCGTAACAACCTCCGTTGTTTCAACCTCCGCAAATTCCAGTCCTCTCACCTCCCAAGGAACTTCAGTCATTCAAAACGAACTCTCCCACCGATATTATTTTCCCTCGAATCGTACAGTTTCCGAAGAGTCCAGATCAGAAACCAGATCAGAAACCAGATCCGAATCGAGATCTGAATCGAGATCTGAATCCAGATCCAGCGTCATTCAGTCTTCCATCAAGGATGAATCGGATCTCGAAATCGAAGAAATCGAAACTGTTCCTCGCCACTCATCTCAGCCAATGGATCTCACCACGAAGCAAATTTTACAAACGATGCCACCTTCAATTCACAGAGGCAAGCCTGCTGATATTTTAACACCAGTTTCTGAACCTGTTCTTCTTCAGACCATTGTCCAGAGTATGGAAAGGTTACCAGTTCAGGGTAGGGAATGGAAGCCAGAGACTGATGGTCACATGTTGCAAGCTTATCTGACTGAAAGACACGTGATGGACAGTAAAATCAAGGAACAGTATCGCGTCGGGAACTGCAAAGTGGACAAGCATACCAAAGAGAGAGAATTGTACTTACAACAGGATTCCATGGTCTCGAGTCTCAACATCGAATCTCATGGTGTTCCAACTGTGACCTACACAGACCCCACGAAATTGCAGCAAACGGTTCTGGAATCGAGGATCAAGAATATGTCGAAGCAGGCCTCGGAGGATATCAAGATGGAGATCAGGGAGAAGATTTATCAGAATAATGTTAATATGGAAAGGCGGCCTTTCGATATTGAATCGATTCACAAAGATAAGGATCTCTCCAGAACTCCTTTATCTAGAGATTGCTACGAGCCTCGACTAATCAATTCAATCGCAAGAACGTCTGTTGATTACAGCATGATCATGACTTCCAGTCTTCCAGATAGAAGCAATTTTGTTGTTGATCTGCCAACTCTAAACTCACAGAATCTAGACTCTCAGAAAAGTTTTCTTCAAGATGTTAATAACAGGATTGGATCGCACGTGAAGAATGAAATAGATAGGAGTTCTATTTACAACTCTATGAAGATGATGCGGGAAGTTGACAGACCTCGCGAAATCACGAGTCAATCCAATATTGATGTTAGGATAGCCCCTGAATTGAAACACAGATCTCAGACTCCAGACTTAAGACCTCCCAGTCGGGAAATTCGCACTCCGGATTTAAGGCCTCCTAGTAGGGAAATGCGAACCCAAGATTACAGGATCCCCAATCAGGAACTTAGAACCCCTAACCAGGAGTTTAAGATTCTACATGATCCAAGAACGAAGCAGGAATTTTCGCCTCTTCCTGGAATGGAAATGTCTCCAATTGTGGAAGCTAGACCACCAAGTAGGGACACGAGAATTCCAGAATATAGACCTCAGGATCCAATGTTGCAACCTCCGTTGCATGAATCCTCCAATTTGCAGGAGATTCCAAGAACACAGGGATTGGAAATTAGGGTTTCGGAAAGATCGGATTCGAAACTGGGTGTTGAGATTCCAAAGCAGAATATTCATGAGAGTCTTAAGCATTCGATGGCGAGGAAGATGGTGGTTGGAAGTCCGGCTTTTAGACTTCCATCATCACCTGGAGGAAATTCGAAGCCGCAGGCGGAATTCTTACAACCATCGGGTGGTCCTACTCCGAATTATGTCAGGTTGGTTTTTTAAATTGATATTATTGTATTCAGGCAAAGTTAGGGATTTTGGAAAAAATGTTACAGAATTGAGGGAGTTTCTATAGAAGGCACTTTAAATAACTGTCAAGGATAATAAAGGGGCAATTTTTTCATTTTTAATTTGAAATTCTCTTATTTCGTTTATAAAATATTCTATGTTAAAAATATTACAAGATAAAAATTCTGGTCTTTCAATATTAATGGTCAGGGAAAATGAAAAATTGGTTAGGGAAAATTTAGGGAATTTTGAAAATGCAGTTTTGCGGCCACTCTGATATAATATTCTTGTTAGTAATTTATTTGCCTTGTACTTCTATTTATTTTTTTGCAGTTGCTTCCTCTCGATGATTATATTTTTAGTTAAACATTTTATTATTTGGGTGAGAATTCAACAATTTTACTAAAAAGTCATTTTTTTTGTTTGAAAATTCAACTATTTTGGTATAAAATTAACTTTTTGCTAAAAATTCACATTTTGCAGTTGAAAATTCAACTGAAATCTTTCTTAATTCAAATATTTATGACATTTTTTTTAAGTTCATCTGTTTTAGTAGAAATTTCATCGTTTTTGGATAAAAATATAATCAATAATATAAATATTTTTGGATTAAATATCAACTATTATATTATTCGCTGAGAATTCATTTTTTTATTGAAAATTCAACTACTTGGTTGAAATTTGAATTTCCTTGTCAAACAATTACTATTTATTTTTATTGCAGTTGTTTCTTCCCTATTTTTAGTTAAAAATTTTATTATTTGGTTGATAATTCAACAATTTTATAAAGTCATCATTTTTGGTTCAAAAATTTTTGTTCAAAAATATTCGTCTTTTTGGGTTGAAAATATGTACATATGTTGGTGTTGAAAATTTAACTGAAATCTTTCTTAGTTAAAAATTCAACTCGTTTTTTTTAATTCGTATTTTTGGTTGAATTCAACTTTTTTTTATTTAAAATTTAACATTTTAGTTGAAAATTCATCTCTTTGGTTGAAAGTGTAACTTTTTGTTAAAAATTGATCTTTTTAAATTGAAAATTCAACTAATTGGGTAAAAGTTGAAATACTTTGTTAAGAAATTAATTTTTTTGGTTGAATGTTCATCTCTTTGGTTGAAAAACTAAATATTTTGTTGAAAATTCGTTGGTAGATCTTTTTTTGGTAGAAATTCACTTCTTAGTAGAAAAACACTTCTTGGTTTGAAATTTCCTCTTTTTTGGTTAAAAATGCAACTGTTTGGTTGAAAATGAACTTTTTTGTTGAAAATTAATGTTTTCGAGTTGAAAATTCCACCGTTTTACAGAAAAATCGTCTTTCAGTTTGAAAGTTCAATAATTTGGATCAAATTTGTTTCCTTTCTTGACTGAAAAATCTTTGTATGATGAAAATTCGTCTTTTCGATTGGAAAATTCCTCATTTTAGTTGAAAAATTATCCCTTTGGTGAAGAATTTTAATATTTCGTTGAAAATTCGTTGTTTTTTTTTTTTAATTTAACTTTTCTATTTTTTGTTAAAAATGTATCCTTTCTAGTTGAAAATTCATGTTATTTTGTTGAAAATTCAACTTTTTTGATAGGAAATTAATCCTCTCGGCTGAAAATTTGTATTTTTGGTTTTAAAATTGATCTCTTTTGGTAGAAATCTCATTTTTTTTTTCGTTAAAATATCAACTATTACATTGTTCGTTTAGAATTCACGTTTGTAGGTAGATAGTTAAACTATTTGATTAAAAATTTTGGTTTACGTTTATTTTTTTTTTAATTGAAAATACGACCGTTTGGTTGAAAATTCCACTATTTATTTAAAAGTTCAACTATTTCGTTAAAGTTTGTCTCTTGCTTTAAAATTGAACTATTTGGTTGTAAATGCAACTATTTAGTTAAAAATTAATCTTTTTTTGCATAAAAATTCAACTATTTGGTTGAAAATGCAACCGTTTTTTGGTTGAAGTTTAATATTTTTTGTTCGAGAATTCGACTATTTGGTTGAAAATTGATCTTTGTAGGTAGAAAAATTAAGTATTTGGTTGATAATTCAACTATTATGTTGAAAATTTAACTAGTTTTTTGAAAATCAAAGTTTTTTGTTAAAAAGTCAGCTTTTTTGGTAAAAAATTCAACTGATTTTTTTAACATTCGTCTATTTGGACAGAAAATTCCTCCTATTAAATTGAAAATTCATCCTTTTTGTAGAAAATTCAAGTGCCTTCCAAAAAATTCAATTATTTGGTTTAAAATGCAACTGCTTTTGGTTGAAGTTTAATCTTCTTTGTGTGAAAATTCGATTATTTGGTTGAATATTTTTAATTTATCTTTGTCGGTAGAAAATACATATGTTTGGTTTAAAATTCAAATATTTTGTTGCAAATTTAATTAGTTTGTTGGAAACTCAACTGTTTTGTTGAATATTCGTCTATTTGGCAGAAAATTTGTCCTTCGGATTGAAAATTCATTTTTTTCGGAAAAATTCCACTGTTTTGTTGAAAATTCGTCCTTTTGGATTAAAAATGCATCTTTTATAGCAGAAAAGTTATCTTTTTCGGTTAAAACAAATAATTTGGTTTGTTTTCAGTGTGATGGAGGATGGAAGAAGTGTTTGCGGAATGTGCAATAAAGTCTTCAGCAAAGATGCAAAGGAGAGTCACCTGAGGTTGCATATCAACATTCACTACTTCGAGAGACCATTCAGGTGCGAGAGTTGCGCGATTCCTTTTAGGTAAGAACCCGCAAAATCTCTCAGAAATGACACTGAGAGTGTTTATGATAATTTGCTTGGAATCTTTATCACCGATCGGGTTATCAGAGACACTATGAATTGTTGTTGCGTGGTGAAAAGTATTTTTCAATACAAAATAAAGATGTATGTTTTCAAGATTATTATAAAGCATATCTTTAATTTTAGAACCAAGGGCCATCTGACGAAGCACCAGCGATCCATTTCCCATCGGAATAAGGTCAGCATGACTTCTACTTTCGGTGCAGCAACTAGCAGCAATCCGAGGCCTTTCAAATGTGATGATTGCAACAGTGCGTTTAGGATACATGGACATTTGGCCAAACATTTACGAAGCAAACTTCACATCATGAAGCTGGAGTGCTTGGGGAAATTACCTTTTGGAACCTACGCTGAAATGGAAAGGTCTGGTGTCAATCTCAACGATATCGACACTACGGACTGTGATAATAGTCTTACTAGTCTTCAGGTAAGTTTCAAGTCCTGAAAATGAACGGAAATTTTTCTAAAGCTTAGTTTTAATTTCTTTATTATCTGGCCTCGGACACACTGCTACTATTTTTTAAAAAGTGATACTAAATACACTATTTTCTCACATTTGTCCGCTGATGTCAGTATTTCTTTACTTTTCTTTGAAAAATATTTTTGAACTTGTACGCTCAATGGCTGATTAGAGGTATTTTAACAAAGTAGTAGTTCAACTTATAACCAAGTAGTTGAATTTTGAACGACGAAAGATGCATTCAAAACAAAAAAAGTAATGGTTGATATTTTAACCCAGAAATGATTTTCATTCTAAATCAAAAACAGTTGAATTGAACTAATAAGGATGATTTTCCGACAAAATAGTTGAATCCTCAACCAAAACAGATTAATTTCCAAATAAACAGTTGTATTTTTTATCAAAAAGATAAACTTTCAACAAAACAGTTGAATTTTCAACCAAATAGTTAGATTTTCTATCAAAAAGATGAATTTTTAACACAGAAGATTAATTTTCTACAAAAAAAATGAATTCTCAATAAAATTTATAAATTTTTAACCAAATAGTTGAATTTTCAACCATGAAGATTAATTTTCAACCAGGAAAGACGAATTTTTAACAAATTATATAAATTTTTAAGTTAATACTTTAAACAGTGGATGTGATGTTAGTCCAAATTTTATTTTAATAATTTTCCGTTTATATTTTTTTGTTTCTAAAAATTTTGAACTAATTAGTTGAATTTTTTTGACTAACAAAAATCGATTTTTAACAAAAAGTGGAGTAGTTAAATTTTCATTAAATTCAATTAATTTTCAATTAAAAAAAAATTGTATAAAACATTTGAATTTTGTACCAAATAGTTAAATTTTCTACCAAAATGTTTGAATTTTCAAGCTCCAAAGACTAAATTTAAAAAACAAATTTTTAACTAAAATGATGAATTTTCAACAAAAAAATTAACTTTTAAGAAAGTAGTTCAATTTCCAGCCAAAGAGTTCAATTTTCAATTCAAAAAGATGAATTTTCAACCAAAAATGCAATAATTGATATTTCAACAGAAAAAGATTTTAATTTTAAATAAAACACAGTTGAATTCTACCAAAAACAACAACAAAATAAGAATTTTCAAGAAAAATAAATCAATTTTCAACCAAATTGTTGAATTTTCGAGCCAAAAATATGAATTTTTTACAAAACAGTTGATTCTTCAACCAATTAGTTGATTTTCAAGAAAATGGTTAAATTTTCAGTTGAAAAAAATTAATTTTTAATTAAATTTAATTAATAATTTAATTGTCAACCTAAAAAGACGAATTTAAAAAAAAATGTAGAAATTGATATTTTAACAAAAAAATGGTTTTAATTACAAATGAAAAACAGTTGAATTCTACCAAAAACAAATTTTCAACTAAATACTTGGATCCTCAACTAAAACAGTTGAATTTTCAACAAAAAAGTTAATTTTCAACAAAATACATAAATTTGTATCTAAATAGTTCAATTTTCAATCAAGAAGATCATTTTTCTACCAAAAAGGACGAATTTTCAACAAGTTACATCAATTTGCAAATAAATAATTTGAACAGTTGGATATGATGTTAGTCCAAAGTTTATTTTTTCTATGTTTAGTTTATATTGTACCAAATAGTTGATTTTTCTACCAAATAATTTGAATTTTCAAGCCCAAAAGACGAAATTTTCTACAAGACAGTTGAATTTTCAACCAATTGGTTGAGTTTTCGAGAAGATATTAAAATTTTCAGTGAAAAAACTTATCTTTTACCTAAAAAAATTATCATTTTTCCCCCCTAAAAACACGAATTTTCATCTAAAATTGTGAATTTTTTAACAAAAAAATGGACCTTTTTAGAAAGTAATTCAAGTTTTAACTAAGAAGTTGAATTTTCAACCAAAAATGTAAGAGTTGATATTTTAACAAGAAATATTTTTATTTTAAATAAAAAACAGTTGAATTCTACTAAAAACAACTAATAAAAACAAATTTTCAACAAAACACTTTAACCCTCAACTCAAACAGATTAATATTCAACCAAACAGTGGCATTTTCAACCAATAAAAAAATGATTTTCTACAAAAAATACGAATTTTCAAGAAAATTCATAATTTTTAAACCAAACTGTTGAATTTTCGAGCCAAAAAATATTAATTTTCTATAAAACAGTCGAATTTTCAACAAAAAAGTTCATTTGAAACAAAAAAGATGACATTTTTACAGAAATAGATGAGTTTTTTAACCAAAAATGAATGTTTAAGACAAAAAATGTCAATCTTTTTCAACGTTTTAAAAATATTAGAAAAAATAAAAGGGTGGGGTTTTTCCTCAAAATTTACTTTTATGTTTTCAAACTTCGATGAAAAAGATATAACAGTTAAAATCATCGAAAAAATACGAGTTTTCAACCAAAACAAAATTATTTTCTGCCAAAAATACGAATTCTCAAGAAAATACATAATTTTGCAACCAAATTGTTGAATTTTCCAGCCAAAAATATTAATTTTCTACAAAACAGTTGAATTTTCAACAAAAAAGTTCATTTTAAAGAAAAAAATAAATTAATTTTCACCGAAATAGATGAGTTTTTTAACCAAAAATGAATGTTCAAGAAAAAAAATGTTTTTCAACGTTTTAAAAATTTTAGAAAAAATAAAAGAGTGGGGGTTTTCCTCAAAATCTTATTTTATGTTTTCATCAAAAAAAGACGAATTTTCAACGAAACAAAAATTTTTTTAGTCAAGGAAGAAAGTAAATTTCAATCCAATTGCCTGTGATAGATAAATAGGAATTTTGATCATTTATAGACTAAAGAATAACATTTTAAATAAACATTGACGTTCATATTTAATACTTTTAAAATATTAGGTTAGAAAACTGGAAATTTTGCTTACAATATAAACTATTTTTAAAGTATGTGACACTATTTACACTATTTTTTATCTCTGAAGTGAGTCCAAAGCCTGGAATCATGACATGACATTTATTTTTTGAATTTATTGTTAAAGATCCTGGCTCAGAAACTCTACGAGAAAGATCCGAGCAAAATGAGTCAATGGGACATGGAGTCGGTTCAGAGTCAAGGAGCCAGTAGAGGTGAAACTTCATCAGACGAGGGTGAGCCAATCCCATCTCATCCGATTCATCAATATCCAACCCAAGTTCCCCCAGACGGCGAAGTGTCCCGAGCATATCATGTGCCAATTCACGAGGAATCGAAATCTTTGGCATTCAAGTGTTCGATCTGCTCTGCATCAATGCACTCGTTAAAGGAACTGCAAGTTCACTGTTTCGTCGAGCACAACATCGAAACTGATTCGCGAGAAAAGGACTCCTCCTCCTTGCAGAAAAGATTTGTCGAAGAGATTCCAATTCGGCAAGACGAGGCTGCAAAAAACCTAGATGATATATAGTGCCAAAATATTTCAATTTACGAGAGAATATTTAACGTTTTCGTTAACTGTTGTGCAGTTTAGTAAATCACTCGTATGTTTTGATAACAATACGACCGAAAGTTCAAATATACGACCTGCATCTTCCAGTTAAAGACGACTTCAATCGGAGAATGAGGACCAAAGCATTTATCCAAGACAAGAAGTAAGTCTTAAAAAATGAAAACTGGTCTTCCCACTACTCCCTTTCGTTTGCAAAAACGAGATTTCAGTACTGTTATTGTCTCAAGAATTATATTTATGTGCCCATTGTAGTTTTAGGTAGTGCTAGGGTGCTATGGACTGGCATGTGATTCTGTATTTAAAGTGCAAATGTTGCGTGCAAACTTAAGAGTATTCTAATATTACGAATTAATATTATCTCTGAATTATTCGTATATATTACACACACACACATATATGTATACATATATATATTATATATATATTTGTATGATATCGCAGCGAAGAACCATTGCAAAAGATATTGTTGACACATCGGAGAAATTGTGTTTTGTATATATTTCTGTATAGAGACTTCCGACTCGCGCCAAACATTACTTAGTATTAGCGGTTTCAACCCTTAGGAAACAGATCGGTTTTTTTCGGATCGGACGTTTTATCCTTTATCAGCAGTCTTCCCCGAACAATTTTCAGACAATCGTCCTCCGATCAAAAAAGCATTCTTCCCATTATCAACTGTTGCATCTATCGAATCGACTTTTGAACATCGAATAGATTAGTATCAGTGTTGGGAAGTTACAATTTCAAATCTTTTAAAGTAAGATTTATTTTAATCAGAGGGTGTCTCCTGGATCGGAAACCGGGAAATGACGGTGAATTTATTTTTTGACCGGGAATTTGACCAATTTCTAGAAGAGAATATCCAATCTCTTGAAATATCAAGAATTTCATATCATATGATATAATGCCATTTTAAATAAGTTCGATTTCAACTTTTTTTTATTGTTCAGTTCAATTGTTAACTTTTTAAATTGTCTAATCATTCAGTTTACAATGAGGAATTGTAAAATCTTTTACTCTGCAATTTTTCATTGAAACAATTAAAGATTAAAAGCATTCGAAATTGAAGTTTTGTTGAAAAATAAATGTTTGAAGTTGATCAACTGTAAACATAAATTAATTAATGATTTTTAAAACTGAGCGGTATTTTGACTGGTAAAAATTAAAGAATAAATTGATTTTACAAGAAGATTCTGAATACGTTGGCATTTAAACAATTCGCCTGTTTTAACGTTGAAAATTCCGAAAACGTTTGATTGAAACTTTATAAACTATTTTCAAATTTAAACAAATTTCAAATTAATATATGGGATGGCATGATTTCACAGAAAACGCAAAATTCTGAATGTTGAACAATACCGAAAATATAAAATTACCGAAAAATGAACATTTAAAAAATTTAAAATTGTCGAAAAAAATTACCGATAATATTTATTAACGAAATTTAAATAAAGTGAAAATTAACGAAACTAAACTTCAGAAAATGTAAAACCCGAATTTTCAAAATTTCAAATTCTTGAATTCAGTAAATTACAAAAATTTCTGATTATCGACATTATTAAATTTCCTAAGGAAATAAAAAAAGTTCAATATTTTGTATAAAATATTTCGGGAATTTGATATTTCTGTGGCCTTTCTCTTTCGGAATATTTCAATTTCGTTAATAAACATTTTCGGTAATTTTATTTTATTTTTTTGGTAATTTAAAATGTTAATTTTCTTTGTCAAATGCGAACGTCCGATTGAAACTTTATAAACTGTTTTCAAATTTTTAATAATTTGAAATTGATAAATGGGATGGCATGAATAAAACAGAAAATATAATTACCAAAATGTAAAATTACCGAAAAATGAAAATTTACAAAATTTCAAATTACCGAAAAAGCTACTGATAATGTTTATTAACGAAATTTAAATATCACGAAAATAAAAATCAACGAAACTAATAAATTTCAGAAGTTTTAAAACCCGAATTTTTAAAATCTCGACATCAGTAAATTACAAAAATTTCAAAATCCCGATATTAGTAAATTTTCTGAAAAAAAAAAATTTTGATATTTTTTACCTGACAAAATAATATTTTATTTTATGTACGTGCAATTTGAAATTAAAAGCAGTTTACGAAATTTTCGGGAATTTGTAATCTTGTTTTTTAAAATATTCAGGGAATTTTATACTTCTAAATTTTTCTTGTTTTGTTAATTTGAAATATTCCATTTCGGTAATCACATTTTCGGTATTTTTCATTAAAGTGCTAAATTTAAACTTTGAACATTACAATGTCGATTTTTCTATTTAATTTTTTTTTAGAATTCTTGAATTCAGTAAATTACAGAAATTTTAAATCCCCGATATTAGTAAATTTCCGAGAACAAAATTTATATTTTGTATCTGTCAAAATAATATTTTATTTTATGCACGTGCAGTTTGAAATTAAAAACAGTTTATCAAATCGACAATGGGAAATTTCTTGTTTTAAAATATTTCGTTAATATTATTTCAAAAATTTTCCCGTTTCTTTAATTTGAAATTTTCATTTTTCTTAAATATTCTGTTTCGGAAATAATATTTTCGGTATTTTTGGTAATTAAAAGTTTTTATTTAATTTCAAATCCTATTCAAATATTGTTTCAGTCTAAAATATTCCATTTTTGACCCGTTCAATTTGAAATTTTTTAATTAAAAAAGAAACATGTTTGAACATTAAAATGGGCAATTGTAAATCAAATGTTAAAAACTAAACTATTTGAAACTGAATTGTTTGAAATAGCCTTAAATTGTTCAAATTTCAAAGAACCTTACGATATTAATTTTTCTATTTAAAAAATGTTTAATTTGTAAATAAAAGTGTTGAATTTTAATGTATAGAGAACAATCATTAATTTGATACGACTTAAAATTTCAAAAAATTGAACTTCCTATATAAAAAGTGTTCAGTTTTAAACAAAATTTAAAATCGTTCAACTTGTAATGTTTCTAACTTAAAATTGCTTAGAATTTTATAAATTTTATGCGTGTAAAGTATTGAATGTTTGAATTAAAATTTTTGTTAAACTTCACTTTGAAAAGCGTTCCTTTTTTGAATGCTTTCATTTTCAGTCCAGTTTTGATTACTTCAAATGAAAACATTTTTCAGTCCGAATTTTTTAATTTAAAAGATCGTGACAAGTTTTTGCGAACCCGGAATTTTTTTTCTCGATTCAAACGGCGACCCTGAAAGGAAAATATGCACAGGATATGAAAATTGCTTAAATTTAATTTGAAAAATTCGAATTTGAATAATTGAATACCTGAAGCATTGCTAATTATTCTTTCTGAGTAACTTCTCCAGCACTGAGTAGTATTTTAAAACGATTTATGACTATTTTCAAGTCTTTAGACTGTGATCTCATATCTAGATATCTATTTTAATTGACAGATTTTTATTCTGCAAAACTTTTCCACGACTGATAGAAGAAAATCTGTTTCTTAGAGTTTTGAGTAAGAGCTTTATCTTTAATTTCTTTTTTTTTTCATTTAACGGTCTTCGAGAGTCGATTTGATTTTGTGAATTTGTGAATTTGTCTTGTTGATTCAAAAGCATCGCGCTCAATCATTGTCTTTCCTGACTTCCATAATCATACACCTCGATTATCATACACCTTGATTATCATGAATCGTACCTTCGAGTGCTTGAGATAAGACATCAATTTTTCGCACAAAACAATGTACAACGAGGTGCAATTGAAGAAATTGTCGCCCAAACAATATCAGTGTAGTCTAGATTTTTAAACGTAGCAGTCGATGTAATATCTATTGTAATTTCTATCAGTCCTTCTCACAGACTAGATACGAGCTTCCAAGATGTGCATGTGTTCTCAAAATGCCAAGCCAACTATTTCTCTAAAAAAAAAAAAAACCAGTTCTTGGATTCCTAGCGATCGGAATTCAAAACGTTTTATTTGTGATAAAAAAATATACTTGTAGTATATTTTCGAAAAAAGATTCGTGAAATGTATTTTTTAAGGGGTTTCAAAAGATACTTTAGGCGTTCAAATGTAAAACCCACATATCAGTAGTTTTGTATTCATCAGGGTGGCCGCTGGACCGGAAATAACTAGGAAATGACAGTGAATTTATTTTTTGACTGGGAATTTTATAAATTTTTAGAAGAAAAATCAATTTACAATAGTCTTCCTATCTTTTCTCTTTTGTGAGAAATTATTTACAAATTTAAAATGAGTTCGATTTCATGTAATTCTAAAATATTTAAAAAATTTTTTCCATTTTAGATCTTTATTTTTGAGCCTACATTTTAAATTTAAAGAATTTTAAAATGCAGTTTCGAAGATTTAAAGAATTAAAAATTAAAAGCTTTGAAATTGAAATTTTTTGATAAAAAACGTTTTTAGTTGATCAACTGTAAATATAAAAAAGGTTATTTTTTTTAAATTGAATTGTACTTTAAGTATTAAAAAGTAAACAATAATTGATTTTACAAGACGATTCTGAGCCTGTTCAAAATTTAATTATATAAATTAAATTTAAATCAAATATTCAAAAGAATGTACAGATTTTAAACTTAAAAATTGAAATGTTTCAATGTAAACGTCCGATTAAAACTTTATAAACTTTTTTCAATTTTAAAGTAAATTCAAATTAATAGATTCAAGATTAAACGCATTTATTACATTTAAAATCCTATGCAAATATGGTTTCAGTCTAAAATATTCCATTTTTAACCCAAATTATTTGAAATTTTTTATTAGCAAAAGATCAATTTTTTTATATTTAGCAATGTATTTGTTATCAAGTGAAAATTTCGATTGGCATTTCTTAATCTATGAAAAAAATAGTTCTTTTTTATTTTTTGAAAATTTCCAAAAAGTTGAAAAGCATCTAACTTTTTTAATTTTCATCGAATTGACTGTTCATCTAAAACTTGTAATTATAAATCAAATATTTAAAACTAAACAGTCTGAAACTGAATTGTTTGAAATGGAAAGCCTTGAATCGTTATAATTTCAAAGATCTAAATTTAAACTTTACAGTTTTAATTGTTATATTTAAAAATAATAATTGATAAGTGAAATTATTGATTTTTATTTATAAATAACAATTGAACACTTATTAATTTAAGAAAAATTCGAGTTTTGAAGTTTTGATAAGATTCAAAATTATTTTAAAACTTGAAATTATTTCAAATAATTTGAAACAAAATGTAGATTTTTGCAGATTTTGAACAAAAAATTTAGGAGCTTTTTAAGAATTGTGAATGGTTAAAAAAATGTTTTTAAAAATCCTAGGAAAATTGAAAATGACTTTTTATTTGTTTAAATTAATTTTGAAAGAATATTTAAAAAGATTTCCAAAATTGTCAAAAAATAAACTGGAAGATTTTAAGGCATTTTTTTTTTATTTGGCAGGATTTTTTTTTAATTTAGAAAAAATTCGAATAATTTTAAAAGATATTCGGAAGTTTTGCAAACATTTTAAACCCAATGTAAATTTTTGAAGATTTTGAAATAAAATTTTTAAGCTTTTTAAAGATTTTAAAAGGTTTTAAGATATTACAAAAATTTTCTTGATATTCTTGGAAAAATTATTTTTAAAAACTAATTTTAAGAGAATATTTCAAAAAAGAAATGATGTATAAATAACAATTGAACAATTATTGATTTGGAAATACTTAAACTAAAATAATTTAACTTCTAATTTAAAAAGTGTTCAGTTGAAAAAAAGAATTTTTAATCGTTCAATTTTTAACGTTTCTAGCTTCAAATTGATTAAAATGATATAATATTGAAATTTTACAAATTTATTAATTCATTCTTCAATTTAGAGCATTGAAAATGAAAACGTGGATTTAAATTTTTTTTGAACTGGGTCTGAATCCTTTAACTGTACAGTTTATAAAAGCTAAAAATATTGCAGTTTAACTGCATTTAATTTAAAATTGTTCATTTGTAAATAATTGAGCGTTTGAATAAAAAAATGTTTAAAAATTTCACTTTGATGGCTTTAATTTACAGTTCAGTTTTTATTAAATCAAATGGAAAAATTTTTAGCTTTAAGAGTTTGAATGTTTTAATTTCATTGACCGTGAAAAAAATGTGCAAACCGGGAAATGACCGGGATTTTTTTTGTTAAAACGGCCACCCTGTTCATTTTAACAAAGATATTAAACAATTTGGTGTAATATCTCTGAATCTAATGATACCGAATTTTAAAAACGAGGAAATTTTTTTTAATGTAACGCGTTTTAGTTACGAAATCTTGAAAAGGGCTTTGCTCAATATTAGGGGGATTATATCTTTCTATAGAAGTCTGAAATTTTATTAAAAGTGGAAAAGATTTTTAATCTATTTAAAAAATGATAAAGTCTATTTAAGTTATGAACAATGGTTAGATTTACTGGATAAATGTACCTAAAGCTTAAAATTTTTACGTTGGCTTGGCTGCTTCCAGTCTCAGTATTAGATTTTAATAACGAAAACCGATTGCTTTTGTCCGAATGATATCGTTTCCTAACATTAATTATTATTGATCGTTGATTCTTGTCATCCAGGAGCATGAATGGAATATCGCTGAAGCCATCCTTCTATTTTATAAGCGGTTCGATTCTTGTTTGTGTATCGATACTGACACTTACAAATTGTTGGCGTCGTCTAATGTTTTATATATATTGTATAAAAAGTAAGGGTGTCTAGGATTTTATAAACGTATACAGGAGAAACTAAGGCTTTGCGAAGATATGTGTATATATTATATACAATATTGCCTTAGGTGTGGTGGAGAGAATCGTATCACGAAACATTTTCATTAGAACCAAAATGGCTTTTTGCCAGTGAATATCAGACAACGGGACCGGAGTAAGATTTTATATATGTATTCGGAAGTTGTAGCGACAACTTTTGTGAGTCGTCGATCGCCAACATTTTGCCAGTGCTGATGTCAGATTTCTTCCCAATTTTCACCACTCTGTTAATCTATTGATGAAAATGTAATTTATTTATTGTAAATAAAACAAATATTGCCTATATTTCACGCCTTTTTCATCAACCTCGAGAATCACAGTGCAAAAAGGGGGAAATAGGAGAATTCAAAATTATTTTAAAACTTGAAATGATTTCAAATAATTTGACACAAAATGTAGATTTTTGCAGGTTTTGAACAAAAAATTTAGAAGCTTTTTAAGAATTGTGAAAGGTTAAAACAATGTTTTCAAGATTCTCAGCAAAATTGAAAATGATTTTTTATTTTTTTAAATTAATTTTAAGAGAATATTTAAAAAGATGTCCAAGATTGTCAAAAAATAAACTGGAAGATTTTAAGGCAATTTTTTTAATTTGGCAGGATTTTTTTTAAATTTTGCAAAAATTCGAAACATTTTAAAAGATATTCAGAAGTTTTGAAGAAATTTCAAAAATAATTTAAAATTTGAAAAGATTTCAAAACATTTTAGACCAAATGTAAATTTTGTAAGATTTTGAAATAAAATTTTGAAGCTTTTTAAAGATTTTGAAAGGTTTTAAGATATTAAAAAAATTTTCTTGATATTCTTGGAAAAATTATTTTGAAAGACTAATTTTAAGAGAATATTTCAAAAAAGAAATGATGTATAAATAACAATTGAACAATTATTATTGATTTGGAAATACTTAAAACTAAAATAATTTAACTTCTAATTTAAAAAGTGTTCAGTTGAAAAAAAAAAATTTTTAATCGTTCCATTTTTAACGTTTATAGCTTCAAATTGATTAAAATGATATAATATTGAAATTTTACAAATTTATTTATTCATTTATTATTTTATTTATTTATATATAGGGTTATTTTTACATTTGGAAAGAAGGAAACAATCTTTTTTTGAACAATGAAACTATTTTGCTACTATTTCGAAAAAAAATTGTAGGGTCCGTAAAAACGAAAAAATATGCATTCTCAATAAAAAATGTAACAGTTGATATTTTAAACAAGAAAAGATTTTAATTTGTAATCAAAAACACTTGAACTGAACCAAAAAGAACAAATTTCTAGCCAAATAGTTGAATCCTCAACGAAAAAAATGAATTTTTAACGCAAAAGAATAATTTTCTACGAAAAAAGATGAATTCCCAAAAATATACATACATTTTTAACGAAATAGTAGAATTTTCAACAAAATACATAAATTTATAACCAAATAGTTGAATTTTCAACCACGAAGATTAATTTTCTACCAAAAAAGACGAATTTTTTACAAATTGCATACATTTTTTATTTGAATTATTTTTAGTTTATATTTTTTTCGTTTCTAGAAATTTTTAACTAAATAGTTGAATTTTTACACTAAAAGTGGTCAATTTCTAAACTAAAATGGATGAGTTAAATTTTTTTTTTTGAATTTTCAACCAAGAAGATTCATTTTCTACCAAAAAAGAAGAATTTTTAACAAATTGCACACATTTTTTATTTGAATTATTTTTAGTTTATATTTTTTTCGTCTCTGGAAATTTTTAACTAAATAGTTGATTTTTTACAAAAAAGGGGTCAATTTTTAAACTAAAATGGTTAAATTTTCATTTAAGAGCATGAAAATTTAACTATTAGTTTAAAAATTGACCCCTTTTTGTGTAAAAATTCAACTATTTAGTTAAAAATTTCTACAAACGAAAAAAATATAAACTAAAAATAATTTAAATAAAAAATGTGTGCAATTTGTTAAAAATTTGTCTTTTTTGGTAGAAAATGAATCTTCTTGGTTGAAAATTAAAAAAAAAAAAATTTCAACCTGAGAATATGAATTTTCAACATAGAAGATGTTCTACCAAAAAATGAACTTTTAAGAAAGTAGTAATAGTTCTTGTAATTGTTTCAATTTCAGAAAACATAGATTTTATTTTGAGATGAAAAACAGCGAGATTTAACCATCAAAAACGAATTTAAAAAAAAGCTTGAATCCTCAACTAAAACAAAATAATTTTTAACCAGATAGTTCTATTTTCTACCAAATTCCTGAATTTTCAATCCTAGAAGCCAAATTTGATACAAAACAGTTGAATTTTCAACTCGATAATTTTAATTTTCAACCAATCAGTTGAATTAATTAAAAAAAAATAGTTCAATTTTCAGTTAACAAAATTAATGTTTAACAAACAAAAAAAACTTTCAACTAAAATTATGAATCTTCAACCAAAAAAAAAAAAAAAGAATTTTTAAGAAAGTAGTAATAGTTGTTGTTGTAATAGCTGATATTTCAACAAAAATAGATATTATTTTAAAATAAAAAACAGCTGAATTTTAACGAATTTTTAACAAAATAATTGAATCCTCAACTAAAACAGATTAATTTTTAACCAAATAGTTAAATTTTCTACCAAATTGTTGAATTTTCAAGGCTAAAAGACTACATTTTTTCAAATCGATAATATTAATTTTCAACAAAAAAGTTAATTTACAACCAATCAGTTGAATTTTCATCAAGAAACTTGAATTTTCAGTTGACAAAGATAATTTTTAACAAAAAAAAACGAATTTTCAATTAAAATTATGAATATTCAACCAGAAAAAGGAAGAACTTTTGAAAAAGCAGTGATAGTTGATATTTCAACAAAAATAGGCCATAAGTCGAGTAGGTCACGTGACCGGATTCCTACCTTACCGACACTTTTTTTCAAAATCAACTTACGTTCACACGAAACGCGATATCGAGTTGAAAATTTGGGATACTAAATAAGAAGCGCTAATAAAGGCGGCTCTGGTTCTAAATTTTAATAATCATG
>CAKNYM010052054.1:257000-345294 GCA_932195095.1 Andricus curvator
AACCATTCAGTTGAATTTTCAACAAAATAGTTCAATTTTCGGTTAACAAAAAAAAAACGAATTCTCAACTAAATTTGTGAATCTTCAAAAAAAAAAAAAATGAATTTTGAAGAAAGCAGTAATAGTTGTTGTTGTTGTAATAGTTGATATTTCAACAAAAATAGATTTTATTTTAAAATAAAAAACAGCTGAATTTAAACAAATTTTTAACAAAATAATTGAATCCTCAACTAAAACAGATTAATTTTTAATCAAATAGTTAAATTTTCTACCAAATTGTTGAATTTTCAAGGCTAAAAGACTTAATTTTTTCAAACGAATTTTCAAATCGATAATATTAATTTTCAACAAAAAAGTCCATTTTCAACCAATCAGTTGAATTTTTAACAAGAAAGTTAAATTTTCAGTTGACGAAGATAATTTTTAACAAAAAAAAAAACGAATTTTCAATTAAAAATTATGAATATTCAACCAGAAAAAGAAAGAACTTTTGAAAAAGTAGTAATAGTTGATATTTCAACTAAAATAGATTTTACTTAAAAATAAAAAACAGCTGGATTTAAACGAATTTGTAACAAAATACTTGAATCCTCAACTAAAACAGATTAATTTTTAACCCAAGTTCAATTTTCTACCAAATTGCTGTATTTTCAATGCAAAAAGCCAATTTTTATATAAAAGAGTTGAATCTTCAACTCGATAGTATGAATTTTCAACAAAAAAGTTAACTTTCAACCATTTAGTTTAATTTTCAACAAAATAGATAAATTTTCGGTTAACAAAATTAATGTTTAACAAAAAAAAAAAACGAATTCTCAACTAAATTTCTGAATCTTCAAAAAAAAAATTTATTTTGAAGAAAGCAGTAATAGTTGTTGTTGTAAAGTTGATATTTCAACAAAAATAGATTTGACTTAAAAATAAAAAACAGCTGGATTTAAACAAATTTTTTATAAAACAATTGAATCCTCAACTAATAATTTTCAAACAAATAGTTCATTTTTCTACCAAATTGTTGAATTTTCAAGACTAAAAAAAGACGACATTTTTCAAAACAGTTGAATTTTCAAATCGATAATCTTAATTTTCAACAAAAAAGTTAATTTTTAATGAAAAAAAAAACACGAATTTTCAATTAAAATTATGAATCTTAAACCAGAAAAGAAAGAAATTTTGAAAAAATAAAAAACATCTGGATTTAAACCAACTTTTAACTAAATAATTGAATCCTCGACTAAAACAGATTAATTTTCAACTAAATAGTTTAATTTTCTACCAAATAGCTGATTTATCAGTTCAAAACATTAATTTTCAACTAAAATTATAAATCTTCAACTGGTATAGTTGAATTTTCAACCAAAAAGATGAATTTGATACCAAGAAGATAAATCTCTATAATTTTTCAATCAAAAATTGAATAGTTAAACTTTTAGCTTAAAAATTAATATTCAAACAAAGAGATGGATTTTTAACTAAAATGATGGAGTTACATTTTCAGTTAAAAAAAATTAATTCAACGAAAAAGTTATTTTTTAACAAGAGTTTAACTATCAACCAAGTAATTAAATTTTATTTAAAAAAGATTAATTTTGAACGAAAAAATTAGTAGTTGATATTTGAACCAACAAAGTTTCATTTTTATGAAAAATTTAGTGGAATTCAACAAAAAAAACGACCTTTCAGCATTAGTTGAATTTTCAACCCAGAAGATTAATTGTCTACCAAAAAGAACAAATTTTCAACAAAATATATGAATTTTCGATCAGATACATGAATTTTCAATTAATAACGATCAATTTTCAACCAAAAATAGAATAGTCAAATTTACAGTACAAAAACACTATATTGCTACTTGTGACGTTTTTCCATAAATTGGATTTGTTTATTTTCACGATTTAAACTAAAAATACGCATCTTAGCGTAAGGTGGTTCTAAGCAAATTTGTAGATAGGCGAAAATTATTGTTAAATAAAGTGTTATTGTAGCCTGTGTCCTTTTTCCAAAAAGTTATTTTTTACGATTAAAAGAAAATCTACTCGTCCTATCTAAAAATTATTATTAACAAATTTGTAGATCCTTTTTGGGTGAACAACTTTTGTGTTTTAATTTTTGTTCGTACCATGTGTCGTTTTTCAATAAATTTAATGTTGTTATTTTTAACCCAGTTAGTCATACGGGGTGAAATTCGCAAAAAAAAAAAAATTGAGCTCCTCCTGGAGGAGCTCGTTATCTTAACTTCACCGATTTTGTTTAAATATTTAAACAATTAATTTTGGTTACAAAAATAAAAGATCATCTTTTGCAATCCTTAAATAATACCTAGCAATTTTCTTAGATGTCTAAAAATTGTATATATTTTTAACGTTGTTTTTTTACGAATAAAAGAAAAACTACGCATCCTATCAAAAAATAATTAATAACAAATTTGTAGCGGTTTTTCGGCTGAACAACTTTTGCCCTATTATTTTTTTTTCGCAGCTTGTGTCGTTTCTCCAAAAATTTAATTTTTTAATTTTTAATGTTGTTTTTTAAGAATGAAACAAAAACTACGTTTCCTATAAAAAAAGTGATTAATAACAAATTTGTACATCAAAAAAACTCAAAAAGTTGTTGCGATAATCTTGTAGGGTGTTCAAAATACAAGATTTTTCTTTCTTCGTCATTTTTTCATATCGTGCGTCGTTTGGCTTAAAATATTCATTTTCGTTTATTTTTTGGAATTTTGTAAATGCTATAACGTCGGCAATTTTTTTTTATCAAAAAAAGTGAGAAAGATAAATTGTTTGCGTTTTTGAGTACTACTAATAACCGTACATAGAATTTTTAAATCTTGAGAAAAGTGGTTTAGAAAATTTTGAAAATGCGCTCACTTTTTGAATTTTTATCCAAAATGGCTGGCTAACGAACATGACCTACATTTTAGGACACTTGAAGAGTATACCAAAGCCCAATCCACTTTGTCAATTCTTTCGATAGTTGTCGTGCTCACAGACAGACATACACATTCGTAAAAACCTATTTTTCGGGTTCAGGGGGTATCAAAACGTGGACATTTGACAAAAATGGGGGGAGGGGTCAAATTTTACACAAATCTAACACCCTCTCTGATGAGAATGTAAAAATTAAATTCAAACCAAACAAAGAAAAACGACGAATTTTCAACAAAATAGTTAAGTTCAGTAATATAAATCTTTTGCAAATGATGAATAATTTCGATTCAATTTTATGTTGCAATTTAAAAAAAATGAAGCCCGCTCTCGAAAAAATGCTCGTAAAAAAAGCTTTCACTACTCGCGGTAGCATATTCTAGTTTTGAATAGAATAAATTTCGTATATTTAAACAGAAAAGGAGACATTTTTCGAGAATAGGGAAGAAGGGGGATTTAAGAAAAGGAGAAACGCAAGGGATTATGAGAAATACTGTAAATCCAATATATATGAAAAAGAAGAGATACTGATACAGTTCGAATAATGAATTATATATTTGAAAACATTCTTTTATATTACAATGAAGACTTACATACTTTAAATTACTTAAAAATCCACCTTCCATAATCATTGGTCCATTTGATCAGCGAGCATCGAATACAACGACTAAAACAGAAAAAATACGGATTATTTCTAAATACAAAAAAAGTTGAAGCATTAAATTTAAATGATTTTGATCATTTCTTACAGCGTTTAGTTCGCTTCTTGTACATGATTCTGTAACCACATTCTCTGCATCGAATGGGATCCTTGGCTCTGATTTCGTTGTCGTGATGGCATTCTGTAATCAAATATTGAATATGTTAAAATTTTGGATGAAAAAGTATTTTAATATCACATTATTTGAATTATTTTCAATTAAAAATATTCAAACTTATTACGGCTTTTAGGTAAATAGCTATAAAATCAACTTATAAATTTAAATTTATGTGAATTTAAATGCAAGCCTTAAAAACCATGTTACACGGAGGATAAAAAACTAACAATATTATAATTGGAAGCATGAAAAATGAAACAAGTTCCAAGATCGTGAAATTTCCCAAATTTCTGTGATATCCTACGACGATTTTGAAACCAAAAAGAAAAAAATCCCTAGCGAAATTTTGTAAACAACTTGATTCTTTTTTGTAGGTTATTAAGTATATTTTCATGGAAAAAGTCTCTAAAGTGGAGCTTCTCTGGCTTGAAGTCTATGATTTGGCGTAAAAAAAGGTTTCAAACAGGAATTCTAAACAAGAATTTAATTTTGTAAAATTTCCCGTAAAGAAAATGAAATATTCTATCTCTTATAATCAAGTTTATTAAAAAATCGCCTTAGGGATTTTTTCTTTTTCATCTTAAAATTATCGTGTGGTACCATTAATATTCCATTAATATTAAAAGACCAGCATTTTAAGCCTGTAACATTTTTAACATAGAATCTTATAAACGAAAAAAAACAATTTCAGATTAAAATTTAAAAATATATTTCAACCAAAAAATACGACTTTTCTGCCATAAAAAATGAATTTTGCTTTTAATCAAAATAGTTCAATTTTAAACAAAATAATTAAATTTTGGATGAAATAGTTGAATTTTTAATCAAATACTTTATTCGTCTACAGTACCTACAAAGATGAATTTTCAACCATATAATCGAATTTTCAAACAAAAAAGATCAAACTTCTAACAAAAACAGTTCCTTTTTAAACCAAATAGTTAAATTATCAACAAAAAAAAAAAAAAAGAAAATTATACCAAGAGATGAATTTTAAAACAAAAAACAGAAATTTCAAACTAAGAAGATTAGTTTTCTACCAAAGAATACGAATTTTTAACTAAAAAGGAATTTTCAACCAAAAATGGAAAAGTCTCATTTTTAGTTAAACTAATTTAAAAAAAAAATAATTTTCAAGAAAATAATTTAACTTACAACCAACGAGATGAATTTTCAATAAAAAAAACGAATCTGACCCAAAAAAGGACGAATTTTCAACAAAATAGTTGAATCCATGAACAAAGAAGATAATTTTTAACCAAAGAGTTGCATTTTTATCCAAACAAGATCAAATTTATACCAAAACAGATAAATTTTTAAACGACAAACGTGAGTTTTTAAACAAATAATTCAATTTTTTACCAAGAAAGATTTCAGTTGAGTTTTTAACATCAAAATATGAATTTTCTGTTCAAATAGACGAAAAAGCTGACTTTTTAACAAAATACTTTGATTTTCAACAAACGAATTAAATTTTCAAGCAAATGGTTTAATTTTTAATCATAAATGATTAAACTTCAAACAGAAACAGTTTCACTTTTAACCAAACACTTAAATTTTCAAACGAAATAGTTGAATTTTAACACAAATAAAAAAAAGAAGAATTATTACAACCAAGAAGATAATATTTCTAACAAAAGACAAATTTTCAACAAAATGGACGAATTTTTTAACAAATGGTTGAATATTCAACTAAAAAAGATTAATTTTCAACCACAAGTGAAAAAGTTAAATTCTGAGTAAGAAAGTTAATTTTAAATTTAAAAAACGATTTTTTAACAAATAGTTCAATTTTCAACTAAAAAAGATTAATTTTCAACCACAAAAAAAGTTAAATTTTGAGTAAGAAAATTAATTTAAAAAAAAAAGGAATTTTCAGTAAATTTTCAAACTGGTCGAATTTTTAATCGTGAATTATTAAACTTCAAACAAAAACAGTTTCATTTTCAACAAAATAGTTGAATTTTAAAACAAAGAAAAAAACGATATTACAACCAAGAAGACCATTTTTCTAAAAAAAGTCGAAATTTCAACCAAATACACGAATTTTTAAACACACAGTTGAATTTGCAGCCAAAAATGATCAATTTGCCAACCAAAATAATGAATTTTCAACTAAAACAGATTAATTTTCAACCACAAATGAAAAAGTTAAATTTTTAGTGAGAAAATTAATTTTAAATTAAAAAAACACGAATTTTCAGGAAATTTTCAAACAACTGGTCGAATTTTTAATCATGAGTTATTAAACTTCAAACAGAAACAGTTTCATTTTCAACAAAATAGTTGAATTTTAAAACAAAGAAAAAAACGATATTACAACCAAGAAGACCATCTTTCTAAAAAAAGTCGAATTTTCAACAAAATAGACGAATTTTTAAACACATAGTTGAATTTGCAGCCAAAAATGATCAATTTGCCAACCAAAATAACGAATTTTCAACTAAAAAAGATTCATTTTCAACCACAAATGAAAAAGTTAAATTTTGAGTAAGAAAATTAATTTTGAATAAAAAGAAACTAATTTTCAGGAAATTTTCAAACTGGTCGAATTTTTAATCATGAATTATTAAACTTGAAACAAAAACAATTTTGATTTTCAACAAAATATTTGAATTTTAAAACAAAGAAAAAAACGATATTACAACCAAGAAGACCATCTTTCTAAAAAAAGGCGAATTTTCAACCAAAAAGGCGAATTTTTAAACACATAGTTGAATTTGCAGCCAAAAATGATCAATTTTCCAACGAAAATAACGAATTTTCCACCAAAAAGTTCATTTTTAACCAAATAAGAGGTAATTTCAAATCAAAAGATCAAATTTCTACTAAAACTGATGAATTTGTTAAAAAATGGTCAAATTTTCAACATTAAAATATGAATTTTCAACCAAAAAGGAAGCCTTTTTAACAAAATACTTGAATTTTCAAGCAAATAATAAAATTTGTAACTATAAATATGATCCAAGAAAAAAGTAGAAATAAAAATACAAGGCAAAGAATTACTATTAAGAATATTATATCAAGGTGTTCGCAAAACTTCATTAATCTAACATTTTTAAAATATAATTTTTTATAAACTGTATACATTTTAAATTAACATTTTTAAATTTTTAATTTATTATCCTTAATAGTTACTTAAAGTGTCTTTTTAAGAAATTCTTTTGGCAAGTTTTTCTTCCTAATCTCCGAATTTTCCTGGCGAATAAAATACCCTGAATTTCCCCTGATTTTCAGGTTTTCACACACCGTGGGCCCTTTTTTAAAATTTGTAAAACACTAACAAAAGTCAAAAAATTTCGGGAGATGGCTAAAAAAAAATTAAACCTTGAACTATGGCCCTTATAACAAAGAAAAATAATTTTACACGTAAAAACCGTAAAAACGAAAAATCCCACAGATACGATAAATGTGGAATTTTGAGGTTATGAACATGTTCGACCAATTGAGTGACGCATTAATTTGGCAATTCTACTTCTCAATATTTGACATATTTCTGATGAATTTCTCAACTTATCCTCAATTGCAAATTAATAATCACGAGTCGTTGATATAATTCGTATAAAATCAAATACATATGTGAAAAATGCGAAAACCAAAAAGTGAGGTTAGATTAGTTAAATATGAAAAAACAAACTTACCACCGCAAATGTAGACCATCGCTTGTTTTGGAGTAGCAGTAGATTCCGATTTACTCGTTGATGTATCCATGCTGAGCGTTATTTGCTCTCAAATAATTAGAAATACAAGATTACTTTTGCTTTTGGAGTCGCACAGTTGATGACAAGTGACGAAAGCGACCACAGTGCGTTCACTCTGTGAGACTTAAATGAGGAATTAGGGAGCACGACATTTAGCGAATGCGACTCCTAGGGGGAATAGAATGAACTAAATCGCGCTGAGTAGACCTCTCCCTCCCCCTTTACCCCTAATCGTAATTTCGTTTTCTTCATTTGAGCATCATTTGTTTAATTTCAAGTATAATTTATATTGAAGAAAAATTATTATTTAAATATGTTTGCAGAAGTTGATCTCTGTACTTAATAAATTGAAATACAAGTTTCGTCTTAGGCAACACATTTCGAGGTTAGCAATGATGTTCGAACCTCCTAAAATATGTACAGCGAAACTTGTATTACTAAAAAAAGTGAACACCATAATTGACATCATCAGGAGCAAACATATTTCAATAAACACTCTTCTTTAATATAAAATACACTCAAAATCCTGAAATATTCTGGCGTGCTACCAGGTTCTACGACGCACCGAGTTGACAAGTCCCCTGGCCCCTGTAAGTCCGCAACCATTTTTGCATATTTTTGAAAGCATGCGCCGCCTATCGGGAATAGAAAACACTAAACACGGTCTCATTTTTCCCCATTAGAGTGAACGCACTGTGAAAGCGACAAAACAATGCAAATAATGTAATTACAGACCACGCCACCAGAGTTCTGAAACAGGTAACAATGAAATCTACTTTTTATTTATTCTTGCTACAAAGAAAAAATTAACTATATCCAGATCATTCACTTCTACGATTATTTATTAATTTCCGCTTTTCTCACTCAATTCAAACATATTTAAAATAAAATAAAATGAATTTCATTAAAATGTCATGCACTTCTGTATTTCTGGTGGCCTATCCCCAGGCGCAATTGTTTAAAGATTGTTGAAAGAAATAACAAAAAAAAATAGTTCGGCAATTATGTTTTAAAAATCTGAGATTTTGATTTATATTATTCCAAAATGAGTTACATTATCCAAAATAATAATCAAATTAATCTAGTTCAGTTTTCTAAATTTTCTCATGAAAAAAAATCGAAATTCTATCATCTAAGGCTCATTTGAATATTTTACTCCCTAATTCCACGTGGCCAGAGGCAAAAAGCTATGAAACTGTAATGAGAACGACCTTGAAAGAAACTACGACGCAACTACGCAACTACACGTTCCCCAGCAACAGAGAACGTCCGCCAGAGCACGCCTGGTAACCGCGGGATTTCTACTTCGCGCTGATTGGTCGCTCATGTGGTGGGGCGTCAGGCAAGTTTTGAAAGTTTTGTTCTCGTCTCAATGTTGTACCACGGGGCACGCAGAGTCGTGGTCCTCGCTTACGCGTGTTGCGCGTGTTCTGTCGCGTTTTGCACCCCCCAAGTGCCATCATTCCGAGTGACAGCTTTCGTGTAGTGACATTTACGTTATGAAATTCGCGTCGCGTTGCCTCCAGTCAATTCTAACCTCAAAATAAGTGTATTTGTGTCCGTGGATTAACATTTTTCGAGTGAACTTTGTTAGTAAACTTTTTCCAGAGGGGTTGCTTTCTAACCTCTTGGCGGCACAGTGACGCTAACCCCCCAGTTTCATTGTTCTGCAATGATGACCTAGTGAGTGAAAGCTTTCGCAGGAAATTCCTGCTTATTAACAGCCAACAGCATGTGAAATGTAAACAAACAAGAAGTCCTCTAGCATGTTTATTCGGAGAATGTAGTTTCTTCGCAACTTTTATTTAGTTTATTCTTCGTCGATTTTCGCCATTTTTCATCGGCTTTTCCCGGGAGTTTTACCGCATTCTGCCAAAATGGACGAAACTACGAAAATCGTGGAAACCCCTCACGGAAAGATGAGCAATCGAAGTGCTCGAAGCTCTTTTGGGGACTACGACAGCGGTTATTTAACCCTAACCCCGCACTCGATGTGCCATTCTCCGATTGCGGTGGGTCGACCCAGGATTTCCAGCACGTCCACAAAACGCCATCTCCGTCTGCGAGTCGAGCCCTGGCAGTCTGACAGAATCACCAGGTACCGGTCAAAATTCAACCAACTCCTGGACAATTCCTACTGCGATCTGGGTGAGGCTGCCGAACCCTCATCTTCTGGAAATGCAAGATGCAACGACACCGGGGATCACAGCATGCTCCCAGAGTACCAGGAATTCGGGATGGAACTCCGGACTCGAAATCTCCGAAATTGGAGGGCGACGGTTCCGGTCACCCCGGCTTCGAAGATGGAAATTTTGTCGTCATCGCCTCCATCACCTGCGATTCCTTCATCGTCTTTCCAGGCCTCAGAACCCACAGAAGATGTGGAGATGAATCTGATGAAATTAAATGAACACAGAATGCAGCAGAGTACACCTCACACATCTCCGACGAGTTTTCAGAGCATCCGGAAATCTAGTCCGATGTTCATATCTGCTGAAAATCGAAGGCTGAGCAGACTCGCAATCAGTGAATTGGCAACTGTACCGGAAATCAAGCCGAAGAGACTTGACTTCAGTCAACAGGGTCTTACTGCTTCGCTGAGAAGGTCCAGAGCCATGAGGGATTTCACTGGCACCGAAAATGTTGATATGCTTCTTTTACTAGGGGAGAAAAGCAACCACTGGAGGATAGTTTCCAAGATTTTGGGACTTCTCAGTCCCCAGGATCTTTGCTCGGTTAGCATGGTTTCGAAGGCTTGGAAGAGGATTTGTGCGAATGATTCCAAGTCGAATGTGAGAAGACTGGCCTATGTAATACTCAGGCAGGATTTGAAGGAGAATTTAAAGTATAATAGGAAACTCAAGCTGGAGAGTGATATTACCACGAGCCCCAGGAGTAGGTATACGAGGAAGGGATATCTTCTGGAGGTCCAGAATTTGCTCCAGGTTCCGCAGAAAGCTATTCCACCGAACAGTCCTCCAGTCTCGCCGAGCAAAGTCAAGTTCCACTCGTTTGTTAAGGTAATTTTATTTTCAGAAATTAAAAAAGCAATGGTTTTCAGAGGAATTGTGACATTTGTCTGGGTATAATGTTCGTGGATCTGGAATATTGTTTCCCATTTTGGAAATCTTTCAGAGGGATCAGCCAGGGTGCCAGCAGATTAAGGAAAAGTCAACGATTTTGAAGAAAAAAAATGCGAAAGTTAGGGAACTTATGTAAGAAGTACTTTAGGTCAGTCGTTTGACATTTTTTTAAATGAAAAGATCTATTGAATTCAGGTCTATACCTATTTGTGAATTTTCTTCAATTCTTTTGAAAATATTTCAAGCCATTTTTTATAAACTTCAATAATTTGAAGGAATTTCAAAGGATTTTTAAGATTTTAGGAAATTTTTTTAAATTCCAAGAAATTTTGAAGAACTTTAAATTTCAAAGGATTTGAAATATTTTAGGGTATTTTAAAACTTCCAAGGAATTTTAAAAAGCTTTAAAATTTTTCAAGGAATATCCAAAGATTTGATTGATTATAAGGGATTTAAAAAAATTGAAAGTTCTTTTTAAAAAAATGAAAGTTCTCTGAAAAAATTTCCGAGAATTTCGGAAGATATGGAACGATTTTATAGGGCCTATATAAGCTTTTAGGATATTTTAAAAGATTCCAAGGGATTTTATCAGATTTACGTAGATTTAGATTATTTTAAGAGGCTTGAAGAGCTCTCAAGGTTTTTAATAAATTTTCCCGGATTTGAGGAAATATCTTCAGAATTCATGTAACTTCACAGTATTTTATAATATTTTAATGGATTTTATAGAATTTATTCACTATAATTGAAAGAATTCTAAAAATTTCAAGGTATTCCCAAATGTTTTAAAGAATTTGAAAGATTTTAAGATATTTTAAAAGATTCCGAGGAATTTTCAATTGATTTCAATAATTTGAAGGGATTTAAAAGAACTTGAGAGAGTTTAGGGTATTTTTTAATCAAAGTTTTAAGGAATTTCAAAGGATTTGAAATATTTCAGGGTATTTGAAAAGATTCCAAGGCATTTTCAAGAGATTTAAAAATATTCAAGAAATTCCAACGGATTTGAATAATTTTGAGGGATTTAAAAGAATTCAATGGGGTTTTAAATAATTGGTTAGATTTTCGGAAGATATGGAACAATTTTATAGAATCTATAAGACTTCTGAGGATTTCACTGATTTTATAATATTTTAATGGGATTTTATAATATTTGAGTGGATTTTAAAGAATTTGTTCACAAAAATTATTTCAATTCAAGGAATTACAAGATTTTCAGACATTTGAAGGTATTTCCAAAGATTTTAAAGAATTTTCCAGATTTTAGGTTATTTTAAAAGGATTCAATGAATTTTGAATTTATTTAAATAATTTCAAGGGATTCTAAGTAATTTTCAAGAGCTTTAAACAATTTCAAAGGATTTTACAGAATTTAAAATATTTTAAGGCATTTTAAAAGATGCTAAGCCATTTTCAAGAGCTTTACAAATTGTCAAGGGATTTTAAAGAATTTGAACAATTTTAGGTAATTTTAAAAGATTCCAAGGCATTTTTAATTGATTTCAATAATTTGAAGGAATTTCAAAACGTTTGAAATATTTCAGGGTATTTTACAAGAGTCCAAGGGATTTTATATGATTGTAAAGAATACTAAAAACTTTAGATATTTTAATAAATTTTCCAGGTTTTGAGGAAATATTGTCAAATTTTTATGAATTTCGCGGAATTTTATACTATAATAATGGAATTCAACAAATTTATCCACAAGAATTAAGGGATTTTGTAGGATTTCAAAGATATTCAAATAAATCAAGGTATTAGCAAAGATTTTAGGACATTTCGAAGGATTTGAAATATTTTAGGGAGTTTTAATGGGATTTCAAAGAATTTGAAATATTTTAGGGTATTCTAAAAGATTACTCGAAAGATTCCGAGACATTTTCAAGATCTTTAAAAAGTTTCAAGCAGTTTCAAACGATTTCAGAGGAATTTAAATATTTTTGAGAATTTAAAAAGGTTTCAAGTAATTTTCAATTGATTTCAGTAATTTAATGGGTTTTCAAAGGACTTGAAATATTTTAGGGTATTTTCAAAGATTGCAAGGGATTTTTAAGAGCTTTAAAATGTTTCAAGGGAGTTCAAAGGATTTAAAACACTTTAGGAGTTTTAAAAGATTCCAAGGAATTTTTAAGTGATTTCAATAATGAAAATTTTTAATATTTTAGGGTATTTTACATTTGAAAGATTCCAAGGTATTTTAAGGTTTTTAAATATTTTAAAAGATTTCGTCTGATTTCTGAGAATATGATTGAATTTTAAGGCTCTCAAAGTATTCCAATAAATTATCCAGGATTTCAAATATTTTCAGAGATTTTCAAATATTTTTGGCAATTCATTTGGAATTCGCCGTGAATTCTTATTAATTTATCTTGAATTCTTATACATTCTATGGAATTAACTTGAAATTTTTTAATTCAATTCAATGGATTTAAACTTTTGTTTTTAGTTTTTGTTAAATTTACCTTGAAGTATTTTAAGCTCACCTTGGATTCTTAAGCATTTAATCAAATTCGTGTGAATTTCCTTGAATTTGTCTAAACTCATTTCGAACTTTCTAAATTCACTTCAATTTTACTGAAATCGATGGTAATTTTTGTATTTAAAAAAATTCCAATTCTTTTGAATTTAACTTGAATTGTTTTGAAGTCTTACGAATTCCTCTGAATTCAGAAGAACATTATTCACATTATTAGTTAACATTAGTCGCTTTAGTCACTTTTTGGGTTTAAATGGGTCTTTTTTAAAGTAAATTAGGTTGTGGCAGTCCTGAGAATAATGTTTTCCTTTCTTATATAAAGTCTCTCATAAGCCGATTACACAGATTTGTAGAAACATACTTATCTTGTTTGAAGTCTTTTTGTGTAATTCTGTTACACAAGTTGGCTTTCTTTGAATTTATGTTTTAAAATATTTATTTTCTAACTTTAATAATAAACATTAAACCATAGAACTTGCTGCCGTTCTCTAAAGTTCGGTTCTTGGTCAACTCTACAAATAATTGAAAAATTTGTAAATTTCCATTTAAAATTGTTTTATTCCATTCATAAAACATTCTATACTAAAAATGTTACAAGATTATAATTTTGTTCTTGAAATACTAATATCCACCCTGTAAAGATCGTGATTTGGAATACTGTTTCCAATTTTGGAAATCTTTCAGAGGGATCAACATGTTGACTATTTTTTCAGGCATTAAAATGGAAAATTTTCAGATTCAAAAGATTTTTACAAAGTCCTCATTATTCTTCATCTAGAAACATGGCTACATTTTCTCAAGAGGACATTAAACTTTTACATTTATGGAGTCCACTGCCCTGTTGAGGAATTGTAACAATGTTGCTGACTGTTAGTAATTCGTTTCCACTAAGTAAGCCTATCGCCCTTCCAGAGTCATATTCGACCTGTTAACAATAAAGACACCCAAGTAAGGTTCATTTCGCGCTACTTGGGAGTTGTGTCCGCTATTCTCTTATCAAATCACTCATACGTATTATACACCGTCGCAAGACCTTTAACGTTCTGTATTAAGTTTCACTCTTTCGAATAACAATTTTATTCATCCGCTCTTTCAAGGGTTACCGGCTCCATAAATTGCACAATAAAATTATAAAACGAATTTACCTTATATGAATTTGATACTTAAGATCAGGTCAGTGCATAAGAATCGGTGATAGTTTCCTTACTTTAATTTTATTTATCAATTATTCCCGTTTTGTTTTTATCAACAATTAGCATCTGTGAACTTTCATATTATTGCCAAATTTCCAGCAATATGAGATTCTTATCTAGAGGTCTCGGGTCGAAACAACCTAATAAAAATAAAAGTGATTTATTAAATGATTCGTCAGTTCTATAAAGTTTGGTCCAAACGCTCTGGACGAATATTCATACATGAAATTATCGAGAACTAAGCACAACCCAGCGAAGATGTACAATACTCGATGCATATCTTTCGCCGAAAAAACTCAGACAAGATTCACAACATCATTAGCCGGAATGCACGGAGATTCGTTTTCGCATAATGAGCTATTCCCGTGGAATAAAACCCATTTTATGGGGTCCGGTTTCACGTGTTTTATCGTGACTCTATTATTTCATATAGTTACTCTGGGTGTAGAAAATATTGCCCCTAAAATGTAACTAAATGGAATTCAATCGTAAAATTTTTATAGTTCCAATTTCCAGCCGACCATAATTTGTTGAAGTGAGATGTTAACAAGACTTTCAACAACCAAATCAATAATTACAAGTTATTGTACTTAATTCCCACGGTAAAGAGGCTTCCTTAACTTTCGGATTATTTGCTATTTATTTTGCCTCGTGGTTTTATGAGAAACCCTATAAGGTTATCTTACACCTGATCCTCTTAACTCCTCTGATCCTCATAAAAGTAAAAATAATCGTCTGTATGGAAGCAAACAGGGGTTCTAATTTGCTTTCCTTATCTGCAGGAAGTTTGAGTATTTGGAGAAGGTATTGCCACTCCTCTTGCAGAAAACGTCCCATAGGCTTTGCATTTTTGAAGAGGAGTGATAGTTATCGTGAAAAGGGTGTCGTCCATTGTTCAGTTAAATTTTAATTTTATTTGCGGCGGTTGAACCCCTATCTTTGCTTCCTCTTTCCTCACGTGTGCTCACCTTAATAGGTACGTTTACAACCGTCCAAGAAGGGAAGTCGAGCAACGGAACCCTAACTAGCTTTCTTGGCCGGAAACCGTTGTTGACGATCTTCCGCTTTCGAGGGATTTCCAAGTTCTAAGGGAATTTCCGGCTAAGTCGACGACGATTCGCATGGTTACCCCTTTTTCAGTTGATAATTACTTCTTTTTTTCTGAGGCATCTCAGTTTGAAAACTTTCGAAAATTGGGAAGTGATTTTATTTTCTGACCAGGAATTTTGTTTAAATTTTTGGTTTTAGCCTCGGTTTTAGCAGATTTTATGTTTTTTTATTATTTCAAGCCTGCTACGAGTCAATACTCGGGGTTGCTACAGAATTTCCGTTTTTAAACTTCCATGACTTCCAGGTTTTCCAGGTTACTTTTGAAAAAAAATTTATTTCTGTTCTTCAAATCAATTCTATTCAGTTGCAACATATTCTACCGGTGCAGACTGATTTCCCAACAAATTTTTGTACAATTATTAGTGTAAATCTAAAGGGTCCCATTAATATTATTCAACCAAATTTTGAATGCTGGAATTATATCCATATATTTTTTCTAGTAAAAAATAAATTAGTATCAATTCGGAAATTTGATGTTTGACGCAAAGTAGTAAAATAATTATTAAGAATTTGAAATAAGTTTAACTAAAAAATTCTGATTCAAAATTCAATGATTTTTAGATTAAAATATACAAAACTGTTTGGTTTCAAATTTAAATTTCTTAAAATTTTATAATTTAGACATCAGTACCTTATTTGTTAAGGAGTTTTTAATTCACAGCCCATAAAATTAAATAATTTTAAGTTTAGGCCTGATAAATTAGACAATTTAAAATGATCAACGTTAAAAATTACAAAATTGTAAATATTGAACCTTGCTAGAGTTCGCTTTATTTTAAATTGTAACGGTTCATTTTAAATTATTATTTATTTTAAATTGCTAAAGGTACAACTCTTTAGAATAGTTGAAGCTTTAGTAATTTAAATAGTTGCAAGTTTAATATTTTCAAATACATATAAATATTAAAAATGTGACAGTTTCAGATTGAGAACTTTAATAATCGAGCAATTGTATTTTTAAAATCTTCAATATTATAAATATTTAAAAAATTGAAATTTCAAACAGAATCTAAATAATTAAAGGAATTTCAAAACATTAAATGCGATTAAAAAGATTTCAAGGTAATTCAAAATATTTCATAGGATTGCATAATATTTCAAGGAACTTCAAAAGGATTTCCAAAAATTTTAAAAGATTACACAAAATTTTAATTGATTTAAAGTAATTTCTACAGATTAAAAATGTTAATTAAAAATAAAAGCTCTGTAATATGTGAACGATTACAAATTCACGACATTCAAGATTGAATAGACTAAGATTGAAATTTCAAAAGTTAGCCAATTTCAAATTGAAAGCACTTAAAATGTACAATTTTATATTGAAGTATTACAAACTGTCTTGTTTAAAATATAAATTGCTTATAATTATACATTTAAAATGTTCAAAATTGTATAATGTTAGACTGAAAATTTATAAATCAAACAATTTTAATCGCCCAATCTTGTACAATTTCAAATTGAATAACTGAATAGTTATTTATTTTTCAGAGCTTCTTTCTCAATCTGTCGAATTTTGATTGTCCTGAATGTAAAACTTTTAAATCTAAAGTTTGTTAATTTTTAATAAGCTTTGTTTAAAAATATTTAATTTGAAGTATTTTTCTGTTTGAAAATTCAAAATAAAAATTGTTCAATTTTGAAGGAAATTTGTACAATTTTCTATGTTGTTCATTTGCAAAATGTCTAATTTTGAAAGCTTTGAGTTTGTGTATGATTGGATGTTAGAGTTTGAAACTTCAGTTTTCAATGTTTAATTTTTTATTTTAAACGCAGGTTTCGGATTGTGCTATTTTTTGTGTGTGGTTTTTTTGATAAAATACGAGTTTTTTTTAAAGAAAAATGCGATTATTCGACTCTTTTCCGTTTTTCTCAGAATTTAAATTTGAAAATAAAAACTAGAAAAAAATGTATTATTTTAATTGCGAACATTGAAATTTGAATCATTTCTATTCAGGCTTTATAGTTAGAAAATTTTTAATCAACAGCGTTTGAAATTTTAACAATTTCTAATTGCGCGAATCCGTATACAAAGTTTTAATTTTTTTAAATTGCAAGTTGCCTACTTTTAAGTCAAAATTAAGTTCAAAATGAATGTTCTTGAAGTTAAAAATTAATGTAATTTACAAACTTCTCTCATTTGAAAATAATCCAAGTTGACAAGTTTAACGGTTCTGAAAGAAATATTTTAAACTCACATCATATTTGGAATCCTTCTAGCTGAATGAATATTGTTAATAAATTGTTTTAAGTCTAAAATTTTGATTGTGCAAAGAATATTTTAAAATCAATAAGAATCATGTCTGACTTCTTTTTTTCATTATGTATTTTTAAAAATTTGATGCTTTAAGTTTGGAGATTATTTGTTGAATACTTCAAGTTATAAATCGTGTAGTTTTAAAGAATTGAATCTGAAAATTGAAATTACTAGGAAAAATTATTAAAATCCCGGGGACCCCCGCGAATTTTGTTTTGAGTCACCCTGTAAATATAGAATTTATTGGGTATTAATCTTTTAAAATTGAAAAGGTTTATTTTATACGACAGGTTATTAAGAAAGACTTTCCCATGATTTGAAATCAGAAGTTCACAGATGGGAAGCTGACCTAACATTATTTCCACTTGAAAGACCGATTTTATTCTAAGCTAAATCAGCCCTCGGCATTGTCACTCTCGATTCATATTATAATTCCAATAACGTGTCTAAACTATCCCACCCGGCGACCACGTGTTTGCAGGAGCCTACCGCTTCTACACCTGGCCAGGTGTTTTCCCCACATATAGGTATCTATATATCTATAACTCCTGACTCTTTTACTTTGTCTCTCTCCCTTTCTCTCTCTCTCTAATGTGACACGCAGCGTGAACTGGTGGAGAACGTGCGAAAAGAAGACTGATAATGATGCAAAAAGAAATATCGGCAATTTACGATAAGAGGAATTCCGTAGTAGTGTCTGTAAAAACTTCACAAATCTTCTCATTCATTGCCATTTCTCACACTTTTCGCTTTGGACGCGGATCACTCTTCCTTTCATTGATAAATCCAAAGATTTCGCAAATTTGCGAAACACTCTTTGAAGTTGAATTCATTTGCTCCTCAGTCTTGAATACATTTCTAATTAGTTGAATGTTAAATGATAAAGTTAATTGAATTCATTCTTGGAACGATTTTTGGAAGTGTTTAATCACTTTCAGCGTGGGATAATTTTTTTGGAATCAAATGTCAGGTCTCTGATGGAATTTATATCGATCGTTTCAGCGACCCTTCGGTTTAGCATTTGCTCTTTGATTTGTATGTGATCGATAATACATTCCCTCAGGTATGAATGGGGCAGAAAATCAGTGCGTGCAACGCACTGCAATTCATGATAAGTTCTCACGTTATCGGTCCTCTTTTGTACTCGTTTTTTTGTATCGAAATTTCGATTTAGCTTGGTGTAAAAGTGGTGACAGTTTTATCTTGTGAGTGGTCTGATTTTTTTTAAATCTTTTTTTTTAATTGAGATTTTTTTTACAAGAGTTTCAATTTTAACATGATAATTTCTCATTTTTTTCTTAATTTTCTGCAGCGTTGCTACAAGCCAGGGAATTATGGAAACCCAGGGAATGTCAGGGAATACCGGAAAGAGTCAGGGAATTTTCGATGGTTAAAAGTTTTATTATTTGGTTGAAAATTCAACAATTTGTAAAAAAGTCATTGTTTTGTTATAAAATTCAACTATTTTGTTGATAATTCAACTATTTTGGTAAAAAATACAAACATTTGGATGAAAATGAACTTTTTTGTTGAAAATTGAACTGGTTTGTAGAAAATTCGTGTTTTTGGCATGAAAATTCAACTTTTTAGATGAATTTTTTTTCTGTATTGACTGAAAAATCTTTCATAATTTAAATTTCAACTGTTTTCTTCAAATTCCAAAATTTCGTCTCTTATCGTACAAATTTCATTTTTTTTTTTAATATAACTGTTTAGTTCAAAATTAATATTTTTTAGTTGAAATATAAACTATTACATTGTTCATTGAGATTTAATCTTTTTTGGTAGAAAAATCAACTACTTAGTTTAAAGTGGAACTACTTTGTTGAAAATTATAGTGAAAAATAATTTTTTGTTGTTGAAAATTTGATCTGTTTTGTTGAAAGTTCTTTTTTTTATTGAAAATTAATTTCTTTAACTGAAAATTGAGATAATCTAGGTTTTGTGGCAGAATATTAATCTTCTTCGTGAAAAATTCATCTTTTTGGTTGAAAATTCATTTCCTTGGTTGAAAATTGAACTATTGTAAAAAATAATGTTTTTAACTGAAACTGTAAATATTCCATTTTCGGTTGAAAATGTATATTTTTTAGTTGAAAATTCATGTATTTTGTTGAAAATTAGTCTTTTTTTATTAAAAAATTAGTCTTCTCGTTTGTAAATTCATCTTTTCGGTCAAAAATTCAACTATTTGTTAAAAATGTTTTTTTTATTGAAAATTAATCTTTAAAGTGGAAACTGAACTATTCCAATTTTTGTTGGAATCTATATTTTTGTTAAAAATTCATCTATTTCGTTAAAAGTTCATCTATTTTTTTTAAATTCATCTTTTTTGGTGGAAAATTAATCTTCTTGATTGAAAATGTATCTATTTTGTTGAAAATTAATTTTTTCACTCAAAAAATGTAACTATCCCATTTTTGGTTGAAAATTCATTTTATGTGGTTAAAAATTAATTTGTTTAACTTAAAATTTAACTACTCTATTTTAAGATGAAAATGATCCTTTTTAGTGGAAAATTCCAAACATTTGATTAAAAAGTCATCCTTTTTGGTTCATAATTAATTTTTTAAACTTAAAATTGATCTTTTTAGCAAAAACGTAATGTATTTTGTTGAAAATTCATCTTTCTTTGTGGAAAATTAATCTCCATTGTTGGAAATTCATCTATTTTCTTGAAAATGCATTACCATTAAGTTGTAATATATATGTAGATTTACTATTTTTTGTATTAAAAATTTTTCATACATATGCCCGGGAAAGGTTTGGGAATTATTCCCCATATGATTATGGTTAAGAATTTCTGTGTGAGTTAATAAAAAAAAATGTTTCCCTCTCTCAACCAGGCGTTTCTATTTCAAATCATAAAAATAGGAGGCACACGAATACTAACTAGGATGGTTAAGGTAGTATGTTTGATTTGGAAATTCCATTTTCCCAAGAAATAGCAGTGCAGAGTATGGCTGCATCATTCCAACTTTTGGTTAAACTTAAACTTCTTTTTACATTAGTTAATTAAGAAATTAGGCATGCATATCTCATGAATAAAAGTTAAAAGTTTTGTTTGGTGAAAATTGAAGGATAATGTGTTTGTGCTGCAAAAGAAATATAAATTTGACCTAGAAACATACTCTTGATGTATAGAAAACTTCAAAAGTCTTTATTTTTATTAGGTGAATTTATATTTCCTTCAATTAAACATGTTTTTCTTCAGGATTTCACTGCAAAAACTTTTATTGATAACGAATCATTTGATGCTACACAGGGGAAATACATTGTATTATGGCAGTCATTCCAGTATTGAGTATAGGTAGATCTTGCAAAATCTGATCTGAAAAATTCAGCCACACAAGTCTATAGCTTACTATACGATTTAGGATTCTTTACGGATAAATATTCCTGGTCTAGCTATAATACGTAATCATAGGGTTATGCCTAAAATAGCCAATCCGTATGGTTGTAGCTAAGCGAGCAGTACAATATGGTTGGAATAAACAGAATTTTATTATTTCTTGTACCGTCCAAGTATTTCCTTCAGTGTAAGATCTTCCAATATGTATGTGTTTTCACTGAAAGTCTCCAAGATAAATTTAGAAACAAATCTTTTTTTGCATTAAAATAATTGATCTCCTAGGACCTAGGTGTAAGGTTGTTTTTCAAAGAAAAAAAATTATAATGGTCACGGAAAATGAACAATTGGTCAGGAAATTTCGAAACTAAGATTTTGTAGCAACCCTCTTCTATGATTTGATTATGATACTAGGATTTAATTTGATGAAGTCCAGATTTTTTAAGTGCCCCTATGCTCTATATATGAAATAGGCCGGACATCTTGAGATAATTATCGAGAAATGACAGGCAGGTGCTTAAGTCTTGAGCCTGTGTGACTTGAAAAATATGTTAAACATCGTCAATCCTCACAAGAAGAGCGAAGGAAATGGTCCTTCGACCAGAATTCCTCTTTTTGTCGTCCGACCCTTCGTTTCCTTCGTTCCTCCTTAAGAAACCTCACTTCTGTTTAACTTAAAAATCTCTTCGCAGAGCATTTTACCAGAGTATTTTTCTGTTTGCCTGCTACGTTCCTGAACTGCGGCGTGGGCGAATAACGATGTAGTAGGCCAGTAGGGACCAAAGTGAAACGCAGGAGCATGAACAAGGGAGGCAGAGAAAAGGGTAGTCAAGACAGAACAAAGCGTTCCTGAATCTTCAATGACAACCGCTTCTGAAACTCGATTCCTGGAAATGTAGGACCAAGCTAAAAAAACTTATATCTTAAAATACGAAATTAAGATAATAAGCAGCTCATGGAAAACCTGGAAATCAGGATAAAGTCAGGGAGTTTTGTTGGTTAGGAAAAGTCAGAGATTTTAAAAAAAAATGCAAAATTTAGGGCATTTCTGTAAGAAACACTTTTTAATTAACTTAATTTTTATTTAACTCCTACCAAATTAAATAAAGAAATAATTTTATAATTTGAAATTTGGTCTTTAAATATTAATGGCAAGGGAAAATTAAAAATCGGTTAGGGAACACTCTGGGAAAAGTTAGGGGAATTTTGTAATTAACGTTTTGCGGCGACTCTGATAAGATCTAATCTAGTGCTCGTGTTTGCAAAATTTTAGTTCTGAGAATAAATTAGAGTAATTAAAATTTGGTATCATGAAAAGATTACTTGGTTTTAGATAACTACACAGAAACAAATTTGTAGTTCGATCAGAAAAATACTGTGAAGTCAACTCCATAAAACTAAAATATATTTGATTAAAGTAATTTTTATTTTTGAAACTATGTGGCGTAATGAGTTTCAGATGTCATCTAAAATCAATTATAAATTTCAAACCTCTGTTATAGCTATATACTATTTTTGTATTAAAACAATTTATATGTGTGATTCATTAATAATAATAATAAATTCTGCTGCGAATTTCTTCTTCAAACATTTTACCAACATCTGTGGTTTTTTTCTAACAATCCTGCAGCTATTATTATCAATAATAACAATATTTGTAGCTATGTCAAGGATAAATATCGCTGGTTTAGCTACACGTTTTTCCATGTATAATTTCTCTCATTTTCTTATCTTTATTTGTAGCACGTGTATGTGCGGTTGTGGCTAATTATAATTAGGGAAGGACATGTGGTCTTTTCATCCGCTGACCACCAACTTGTTTCCGGCTTGACATTACATTATTTCCTTCATTGTGTCAGTCTCACCTGTCTCTTCTATCACGCTTCGACAATTGACTAAAGAGACCGGATAAATTAATCCTTCTCAAAATTAATCATTCTTTTATTACCATTTTTGAACCATTATTTCTTCAAACTGAGATCATCCCACCGCTGCCACCTTTAATCTTATAATCCCTTTTATTACGATTTTATTTTCGCATATTTCTGATAACAGGTTTCTGGAAGACCTTTTCTCATTTCCTAAATAGGTATTGACAGAAGAATTGATAAAATGCATCCACTGATAAGATAATATCAAGTTCCTCTCACCTCGCCTCTCATGCACCTTTGTCTCCCCGTTTTTGAAATTTCTTTTTAAATCATTTTTGTCGACTTTCAAAATTTTATCTCAGGAGTATTGTTTTGTTTATGATTTTGTATTTTGTTTGTGTGCAGTTCTTATCGTGTTCGAATTATTATGCAATCAATTACGTCAATCTGGAGCGAAATGCGAGTCGAAATGCCAATTGGGATGCCAAATAGAATTTCAAGGGTCGAAGCATAATCTGGGAGAACTTTATCTTGCATGGTAACAGTGGCGAACTTTTTCATAGTTTACTTTAGCACTACTGCCGTTTATAGCCTTTAACCCCTTCGGTCACGACCCCCGAAAATAGCAAATATAATGAGTGACTGATCTCGCAAATAAAATTAGAAGAGAGGCTCTTGTGCTAATTCATCTTCATTTACTGGAGACGATAGCGAAATAGCGATTACTCAAAAAACAAAAGTAATACGACTAATTATAACTATTCAGTAGAAATATTATCTTAATTATTTCTTTAATTTAGTCTTATCCCTTCTTTCAATTAAATTTAATTTGAATAGTTGATGAAAAAAAGTAAATATGTTTGCAGAGTGGCCACAGGTCAGGGAAAACCGGTCAGGGAATTTTCAAGAGCTTTAATAAGTTGCAAGGGATTAAAAAAAAAAATCTAAAGATTTGAAATAATTTCGGGCATTTAAAAAGATTCCGAAGAATTTTCAATAGATTTCAATAATTTGAAGAGATTTCAAAGAATTTTTCGTGGTATTTTCAAAACATCCAAGGAATTTTCAAAAGCTTAAAAAGTTTTAGGGGATTTCAAAGGATTTGAAATATTTTAGGCTATTTTAAAAGATTCCAAGGCATTTTCAAGAGATTTAAAAATATTCAAGAGATTTCCACGGATTTGAATGATTTTAAGACATTAATAAAAATGCATAGGGTTTTAAAATTTATCAAGAATTTCGGAAGATATAGAACGATTTTAGATAGGATCTATGAGGCATGGTGTTTTAATCAATTTTCCAGAATTTCAGGAAATATCATCAGATTTCATTTAATTTCACAGGATTTATTTTAATGGATTTCAAAGAATTTATTCACAATAATTATTACTTTACAAGGAATTAGAAGGATTTCAAAGATTTTGATTCCAAGGAGTTTTCAATTGATTTCAATCATTTGAAGGGATTTCAAATAATTTTAAAGATTTTAGGGTATTTTTAAAAATTACAAGGAATTGTCAAGAGCTTTAAACGATTTCAAACAATTTTACAGGATTTTAAATATTTTAGGGCATTTCAAAAGATTCCCAGGCATTTGTAATAGATTTCAATAATTTAAAGGGATTTAAAAGGGTTCGAAATATTTTAAGGTACATATTTTTAAAGATTCTAATAATCTAAGGCATTTTCAAGAGCTTTAAAAAGTTTCAAGAGATTTCAAAGGATTTGAAAAATTCTAGGGAATTTTTTTATTTGGGATTTTAAAGAGTGAAATATTTTAGGGTATTTTAAAAGATTTCAAGGGATTTTATAAGATTTCGGAGGATTTCAATGATTGTAAAGAATTTTAAAAGCTCTCTATGGATTTTAATAAATTTTCCGGTTTTGACGAAATATCATCCTTTTTCTTAGAATTTCACGGGATTTTGTAATATTTTAATGGATTGCAAATTTTGTGCAATTTATTTGGAATTCATCTTGAATTCTTATTAATTTATTCTGAATTCTTTTTAATCATTTGGAATTTTTTAATTTACTTGAATTCTTCTAAATTCACTCAATTCTAGTCAATTCATTAGCTTTTTTTTAATTTGTTTAAATTGTCCTGAAGTCTTTTAAACTCACCTTGAATTCTTAGGAATTTAATCAAATTCGTTCGAATTTCAATGAATTTTTTCACATTTTTTAATTGTTTTCAATTCATTTGAATTTTTTTTAATTGAACATGAATTTTTATGAACTTCATCTGATTCTCATTTCCCTTAAATGCCTCTAAATTCACTCAAATTTTAATGAAATCCATGGAATTTTTTCCAATTTATTTCAATTCTTTTAAATTTAAATGGAATTGTTTTGAAGTCTTAAGAATTTATCTTGAATTCGTTGGAGTCTTATAAATTTCATCGAATGCTATTGAATTCTTTCGAATTCAAAAGAATATTAGTCAGTTATTAATGTAGATCAGTCACTTTTTGGGGTTTTGGTCACTTTTTTCAATTAAATAATAATAAATTAAATTTTGTTTATTCCATTTATAAAAGATTATATTAGGGTTGCAGTACAGATCTAGATAACCAATATTTTTATCGAAGATGGGCTTATTGCATAAAAAATTCGTTTAACGAAGAAAAATAATATATTTTCTTGTTTTTTCGGATATTTAACCAAAAATGCCTGTCATACAGTGTTATTGCGACCTTTAATTTGATTTTTTCGGAATAGAATAAATTTGTTGGACCAAACTTTTTTTTTATTATCAATCAGCATCCCCATATCTCGGGATTTTTTTTTTAATTTTGCAAACAAAAATGAAAATTGCTTTTTTAATCACTATTCAAAGCCGATTTTGAAAACCAATGAAATTTTATTCTCAAAATTCTGGGTCGATTTTCTCTGCATTGGCTACCTTTTTTACATCAAACTTTATTTTCCCACATTTAGAAACTTAATATCTTGGACGCATGATTTTATTTTATTTTTAAACGGAGAATGAAAGTTTGTATTGCAATCCGCAACCAAGCTTGGTCCAATTTTACACTTTAACAACACTTTGGCTCGAGAGTGGGCATTTGTTTTATCTATAAATAGTGATTTCGATTTTACAGAATGTTTTTTTGCTGTTTTGAAAAATTCCCATTTTGTTGGTCAGGAAAAATGAATTAGGGAAAAGGTCAGAGAGTTTTGAAAATGAACTTTTTTGCCATCCTGTTTTGTCAATGTCATTCTCGATGTTATTGCAAAGATGATTGATTGCGGAAAGGATTTTGGTCCTTTGTCGAAAATATTAGATAGCTAAAGAAATTTTATTAATGAAGTTCGATTAGTCTGATGACGTTGCATTCAAGCTTTTTATCCCTGCGAAGTCGCGGTCATGTGAAAGGTAAAAAAAAGGGAACACTGGGGAGCGGCAAGGGCGAGATAGGGACGGAGGAATGTGCAACAGCTGCCCCTATTCCATGTACCGGATTCGCTTTTGAAGCTTCCAGCGTGGCTTCTAACTAACGAGATGTGTAGTAGTAACCCAATATGCATCCAATCCAGCAAAACCCAGGGAGAATGGGCAAACGAGAGTTGCTCGAAAATCGAAATGATAAACCTCAAATGGCAGCTGCTGTTCATGTCCCAGTTTTTTTGAAAGTACGCCCCCTACGTGGCAGAATTTCTTATCAATTCTCTATCCTTTTATCTTAATTTTTTGTTTATTGCCATTTGTGGCGATCGCAAAAATAATGATTTGTGGTGAGAGAAATATTTGATCTTTACAACTGGTTTTTTAACTTTTAAGATTTTTTTGATACGAAAAAAATTATCTCCTACAGAAGTAAAAATAAAATATTTTTGTGTTTTAAATTACATAAAACGATTTTTGAATTTCAAGGCGTTCAATTTTCACGTGAGTTATTTGAATTATGGTGACTAAAATTGATCATTTTGAAAATGATTGATTTAGAAACTAGGTTCTCATTCGAAATACTTTGAAAACAAGCGGGCTTTCAGATTTTGAAAAGTGGATATGGAAGTTTTGTTTTGAAATCTTTCAGGAAACTTGAAAATATTTCTAAATCACAAAATGACAGTTTCTTTTAAAAAGTAGAATTTTGGTTTTTAAGAATTGTGCGAAAAGTTCTTGGTATATAACAGCTTTTTAAACAAGGCAATATTTCAATTTAAAGGGAAGCAAAGCAAACATTTTCCTTCGTTTCCCAAGAAAAGTCAACAAAAAGATAAAGTTTCCTCATCTTATAAATACTTAATCTTGGCGCTGTGTAAACAATCAAACTATAGTATTAAAAAATATTGAAGATTTTTATTTTCAAAATCGATACACTATTCATATAATTCATACAATTCACAAATTCATACACTAAAAAATAAAAATATGACCTTTCAACCAAAAATTTGAATTAAAAAAAAAAATTAATACCAATAAAATGAATTCTTAAAAGAGTAGTTCAACTTTAATCAAGTAATTGAATTTTCAACCAAAAAAGATGAATTCTCAACGAAAAATGTAATAGTTGAATTTTTAATCTACAAAGCTCAATTTTCAACCAAATGGTCGAATTTTCAAACAAAAAAGAATTAACTTCAAACAAAAACAGTTGCATTTTTGACTAGAAAGTCGAATCTTCAATCTTTAAAATTTTAATTTTCGACCCAAAAAAGATAACTTTTTAACAAAATAGTTGAATTTTCAATCAAATATTACATTTTCAACTAAAAAAAGATAAATGTAACAAGCTTGAATTCGTATGAATTTTCAAATAAAAAAAAAGAATAATTTTTCATCAAAAAATGGAGTGGTTCAATTTTTAGCTAAGAAAATAATTTTTAACAAAAAAAAAACGAATTTTCAACTAAAATGATCATTCTTTAGCAAAAACAAATGAATTTTCAGCAAAGGAGTTAAACTTTCAACCAATTGGTTAAGTTTTCAATAAAAAATGACATTTTCAACAAAAAATTAATAATTGTTATTTCAACGACAAAATTGTATTTTAAATAAACAGTTGAATTCTCAAACCAAAAAGAAAAATTTTCGATAAGAGTTGAATTTTCAACCAAGAAAGATTTTTTAGTCACGAGAAAAAAAACGTTTCAAATATACTGTTGAATTTTCAATACAAAAATATGAATTTGCAGCAGCAAGGTCCATTCTCAACTAAATAGTTGAATTTTCAAATTAAAAATGATCAATACTGTAGCAAAAATATATTATTTGATATTGAAATCAAAACCAGTTATTAAATTCAAAAAATGAGAGGAGTTTTTAAGCTAAAAAGTCGAATGTTTTAGAAAACCGTTGACTTTGAAACCCAAAATTGTTGAATTTTAAACCAAATAGTTGAATTTTCAACAAAAAAAGTTCATTTTCAACCATGAAATATTAATTTTCAATCCAAAAGAACGAATTTTCTATCCAAAAGAGATGAATTATTTAGAATGCAGTATAATTTTCAACCCGAAAAGTTGAATTGTCAACAAGAAAGATAATTTTTAAATAATAAAAATGTTTTCTTTTTTGCCAAAAAAAAAGATGAATTTTTAATCTAAAATAGTGGAATTTTTAACAAAATTGTTGGATTTTCAACTTACAAAGATGAATTTTCAACCAAATGGTCGAATTTCTAAACAAAAAAAGATTAAACTTTAACCAAAAGCCAAATAGTTGAATTTTCAAGTCAAAAATACGAATTTGTTAGAATACCGTGGAATTTTCAAGTGTTTAATTTTCGACTAAAAAATATGTATTTTCAACAAAATAATTAAATTTTCAACCAAATACTAGACTTTTCAACAAAAAAGAGTGTTTTTTCGCATTTTTACCATTCCGTCCCGGCAACTGAATCTTTATAGTGGAAAATCTCTTGTGTATTTTTTTTAGATTTTTAAAATAATAATTGTGCGAGCGCATCGTTAATCAATTTCTCATGGAATTATACATATAAATTATTGTAATAAAATAATTAAATTTGGGAAATTTAATACTCAGGATATAAAAATGAGCCTCAAAAAATATGTTTATCAAAAAAACAATTAGAAGTGGTATTTTTTCAGCTTCAAAAATGGCGTTTTTTGCTTTAAAATTAAAAGGCTTCAAATGATGATTTTTAGTAGCAAATTTTGGACCATAGATATTGGTTCTTTTAGTTGAAAAATACTACAGGTGTTTTTCATAGTAATTTCCTGATAATTTATCCCCCCCCCCCCCCCCCCAATATCTAGTTGCATACATTTTCCTGATCACCTACATTTTACAACAACCAATAACTCGTCTATGAAAAAAAACACATAAACATTCTGATTTTCAGCTTGAATTTTTATGGCCTCGAAGAAAGGACCTGAGCAATAAATTCCCGGTGATTCAGCGCTATCGAGAATCGTTTTTTTACTCAGGATTAACGAATCGATAATTTAAATTGCCCGATGAACGATTGGCTGAAAAGGCCCGCCAAAAAGCGTGCGAGGCGAGTGTTCTTTTCTGGGAATTGATTGTGAATCGAGTATTGAATAGCAATAGATATTTTGGTATGATCGGGTGGTTTTAAAGAATAAGAAGAATGGTTGGCTTTGACGGAAATGATGCTTAAAAATGTGCTCCTGCTTGGAAACCAAACCAGGTAAAAAGTGGGGCTTGTGGAGGGCGGCGTCAATATGGGATACGCGTTTTTTCTCCCATACGTTCAAATTCTGCTGCTGTTGCTGACCGAGTGATTCTTCTGACGTCACATGGCCATATGACCTAACACTGAGCCCTTGTGCATCCTAAACCTAATCTCAGCTGAGTAGGTCCGTTCGGTCTGCAATTAACTCTTTTTTCCCCCCACTTTCTTTGTCCCGTTCCTGACTTCACACTCTTTCTCCTATTTCCCCCTTTTCCCTTTTTTTAAAGAATTCCCCTTTTTCCCTATTTTCAAGCAACGTATCCTTTTTTTTACGTTTTTTCGCTTAAATGCGAAACTGAAATAATAGCAACCAATAAGGGGCCGTGCATTAACAACTTTAACAACTTGAGGGGGGTGGGGGGCCTGCCACGAATTACGGTTGGTAACAGGGGGTGGGGGTCAGTGGAAGTAACGTTACGAACTTATGTGACATTTACTGCGTTTCCTGATGATAAATTTGAACAAAGTTTTCGAATTTTGCGAAACAAAAAATTTTCTTTCCCTTTTTTTAAAAGAATTTTTTCTTTCAAGAAACTAAACTCCCCCCCCCCCTTTCTCGTATATTCGTTTAAATGCGAACTGAATTAATACAACCCAATAAGAAAAGTCAACCACTTTTAGTTGAAAAGTCTACTACATCTATTTGGTTGATAATTTGACTTCCATTTTTTGAAAATTAATCTTCTTGATTACAAATTTATGTTTTCTCATTGAAAATAAAATTCATGTATTGTGTTGAAAATTCGTCTTTTTTGGTCGAAAATTAATCTTTTTCGTTGAAAATTCATCCTTTTTGGTTAAAAATTTAACTGTTTGGTTGTAAATTAATCTGGTTTGGTCGAGGATTCAACTATTTTCTTGAAAATTTGCCTTTTTTCGTTTATTCAATTGTTTTGTTTTATTTTAAATAAAAATATCAATTAAAATATCAACCTGCTTTATTGCGAATTCATCTATTTTGTTTGAAAAATTTGATAGAAAAAAAGAATTTGATAGAAAATTAAACTATTCCGTTGAAAATTAACTTTTTTGTTGAAAATTAACTTTTTTGTTGAAAATTCATATTTTTGGTGGCAAATTTAACTACATGTTTGAAAGTTTAACTAATTTGTTGAAAATTCATCTTTTGTGGTCTTCTTCGCTTGAAAGTTAAAGTGTTTTTGATTGAATTTTAATCTTTTTGATTTGAAAATCCGACCATTTGCTTGAAAATGCATCTTTATACGTTCAAAATTCAACTATTTTCATAAAGTCATCTTTCTTTATCAAAAACTTAAGTGTTTTGTTAAAAATTCAGCCTTTTAGATTAAAAATTCATCTTTTATGGTAGAAAATTAACTTTTTTAGTTGTTGAAAATTCAACTGTTTTTGAAAAAATTTGTCTTGGCTTGAAAATTTAACTATTTGGTTAAAATTTCCACTATTTTGTTAAAAATTCGTCTCTTTTGCTTGAAAGTTCAATTATTTGGTTTTTACTGCGACTGTTTGGTTAAAAATTAATTGTTTGTTGTTGAAAATTCCTCTTTTTCATTTGAAAATTCATCTATTCAAGTAGAAAATCTTTTTTCGTTGAAAATTCAACTATTTTGTTGAAAATTTATCTTTTTTGGTTAAAAATGACCATTTTAGATTGAAAACTCAACTGATTTGTTGAAAATTCAGCTCTTTTGTTAGAAAAAATTTTTTTGTGTAAAATTGAACAACTTTGTTAAAAATTCATTTTTTTGTTCTGGAAATTTGTCGGTCTTAAAATTTAATCATTCTGTCCAAAATTTGTTTTTTGTCAGAACTTTCATCTTTTTGGTTAAAAATGGAACTGTATGATTAGAAATTAATCTATTTTGGTTGAGGATTCAATTATTTTATTGAAAATAATTGCTTTTGGTTGAATTCAACTGATTTTTATTTAAAATTAAAGTCTTGTTTGAAATATCAACTATTATATTTTTCGTTGAGAATTCATCTTTCTTGGGTTGAAAATTAATGTTTTTTTGGTTAAAAGTCATCTTCTGGGTTGAAATTAAACTTTTTTTTTTAAATGCCGATTTGAAATCTTAGGAATTTAAAGCGTTTTATATTGAATTTAATATAATAGCCTTATTAATTTTATTTTAAAGAATTTATTCCCCAATTTTCGTGCAAAATAGCCCTATTTCCCCTAATTTGGTTTTTGAACTCTGTTAATTGGATTCGCGATTTATACGTTTCGGAATTTAAAAGGAATTATTTATCTGGCTTTGTTTATGCTAGTGAGACAAATTTTAATTAAATTGCATTGCACGTGGTGAATAAAATTGTGAATGGCGCTAAGAGGAATCCTTTCCCGCGAATTCATTATTCGTCATTCGTCGGGCATTTCCGCCGCTTGGCGCGTAAACTTTTCGTTCGTTCATGAAAATGAACACGTGTATCTAACGTACTTGTACTTAATTCAGGACAGGTTAATATTAACCCAATTCGCGATTATGCAATCTTGTAATAAGAATGTCACAATATCAGTGAAAAGTCTGCTGGGAATACAAATTTCAAAAATATTTCTACTGGTTGATCGAAGCAACAGGTTGTTCCTTTGCCGCAATAATCAAGTGGGACAAAAACAAAAAAATTACTGAAACTCTCATTAAACTTTTTTTTACTTCCTATATTGTAAAGAGCGCTCTATTTTCGAATGCCACAAGGACCTCTAAATTAATTTATTTTTTATTTGTTAAATTTGACGCAACACAACGTTTGGTACTTGATATCAAATTGCAGATTTTTTCTCGCTTTTCAGTGGAATTTGCTAATTTGCCTAGGGCGTCGACATCAGCTCGTGACTGCTGTGAATCTCGCATTCGTATCAGAAAGCAGGACGAGGCGTGGATCCGAGAGAGAGAGAGATATGCAGATATACGTAAAGAGGGAGAATGAAGGAGGTAATGGAGGGGGAGGAGAAAAACGACCAAGTGCCAAACTGCGTCTTCCTCTCTGGTCTCGGACCGCGAATAATAATCACAGTGGTTTCCATCTCTCTCCATCTCCTTCACTTCGCATTCGTAGTGGGTGATGGGCCTCTCTCGCGGATCTCTCTCTGGAGCCCTGCATAGCAACAAGGACCGTTCTCTCTCGCGAAGCAGCCGGCGCACGAGGCAAGAAAGTCGCGCGCCCAAAAGAAAGAGAGAGAACTAACAACAGAGAAAGAGAGAAACGAGAGAGTTGACTGGCTGGACGTGAGGGAGACGAGAGACATGAAAGAATGACGCGATGGAGCGGATCTCTCTGTGAGCGATACTGCGAAATGTAAAAAAAAACAACATTTTTTTCAAAGAAGAGAGAGAGAGAGAGATTGTAGATTTGTACAAGGACAATTATGTCAAAGAGAATATGCCAAACGTCAAATCGAGTGATTAGAAAAGTAATTAATTAAATTTTGTGGTTGATTCTGAATCAATCTATTCAGATTATTACATTTTCCAAACAGGAAAAGTGATAATCTAAACAATCACACGTTTCCAGGGCTGCAGTCAATTTTTTTTTTCTCAAATCACTTTTTAATAATTTTTTTAAAGATAAAGTTACTATAGTAACTGTTTAAATAAATAGATCACTTTAGTCACTTCTTTCAATAAATTAAAATAGAGAACCCAAGAATTTCTGAATTTTATTGATTTTTTTCAACTCTTGAATTTACGCTGAATTCTCTGAAATGCCCTTGAAATCTACCGAATTCAATGGATCTTTGTTAGACTTGACATTTTTTTAATTTAGCCTGAAGACTTTTAAATTCTCCATGAATTCTTATGGATGTCAGATTCGTATTCGCTAATTCTATTCACTCCCGTTTATCTGATTTCAATGCATTTTTTTTATTTTAAAAATTTTCTTCTATTCACTTGATTATTTTTTATTTTTATCGTGATTTCGTATGAATTTTTTTCAATTCCTGACAAAAATTGACTAAATGCGACTAATGTGCATTAATATTGTGACTAACGTTCTTTTAATTTAAAATAATTCGATGAAATTTATCAGAATTTCAGGTGAATTTTAATAAAAATAATGAATTAAATAAAATTCGAGTGAATCTAGAAGAATTCAAGGGAATTTAAAAGAATTTGATTGAATGTATAAGAATTAAATGTGAGTTTAAAAGACTTCAGGGTGAATTAAAAAAAAATTGCTCTATCCATTTAATTGAGTAGAATTTAGAAGAATTCAAGTGAATTAAAAAAAATCAGCTAAAGTTTTAAAAAATCATGAGATTTCCAACATTTGCATTAAAACTTTTAAAAATTCAAGATAAATGAATAAGAATTCAAGGGAATTCATCAGAATTTCAGGTGCATCTTACCGACTTCAGCACAAATTCAAAAAATAAAAACAATGAATGAAATAAAATTCGAGTGAATGTAGAAGAATTCAAGGGAATTTAAAATACATAATTTATTTAAATTCATAAAAATCCAAGGTGAGTTTGAAAGACTTGAGGGCGAAAAAAAAAAATTAAATTTAAAAAATTTGTTTAATCTATTTAATTGAGTAAAATTGAGTGAATTTAGAAGAATCCAATGAATTCAAAAGAATTCAGTTAGAGTAAAAAAATCAAGAAATTACAAAAAAATTGATCAAAGTTGTTGAGAATTCAGGATAAATTAATAAAAATTCAGGGCGAATTCCAAATGAATTGAAAAAAATTTGAAAAATCCAATATATGCTACTGATTTCAATAAAATTGCAGTGAATTTAGAAGAATTCAAGGGAATTTATCAGAATTTCAGGTGAATTTTAACGACTTCAGGAAAAATTCGAAAAATAAAAACAATGAATGAAATAAAATTCGAGTGAATTTAGAAGAATTCAAGGGAATTTAAAATACATTATATGTTTACATTCAGAAAAATCCAAGGTGAGTTTGAAAGACTTCAGGGTGAATTAAAAAAAAACTAACAAAAAAAAAAGTTTAATCTATTTAATTGAGTAAAATTGAGTGAATTTAGAAGAATCCAATGAATTCAAAAGAATTCAGGTAGAGTACAAAAATCAAGAAATTTCCAAAAAATTGATCAAAGTTGTTAAGAATTCAGGATAAATTAATAAGAATTCAGGGCGAATTCCAAATGAATTGAAAACAAATCGACAAAACCAAAATATGCTACTGATTTCAGAAAAATTGCAGTGGATTTAGAAGAATGCAAGGGAATTTATCAGAATTTCAGGTGGATTTTAACGACTTAAGGACAAATTCAAGAAATAAAAACAATGAATGAAATCAAATTCGAGTGAATTTAAATGAATTCAAGGGAATTTAAAATACATAATTTGTTTAAATTCATAAAAATCCAAGGTGAGTTTGAAAGACTTCAGGGTGAATTAAAAAAAAAAACTAAAAAAAAATTGCTCAATCTATTTAATTGAGTAAAATTGAGTGAATTCCGCCGAATCCAATGAATTCAAAAGAATTCAGGTAGAGTAACAAAATCAAGAAATTTCCAAAAATTGATCAAAGTTGTTAAGAATGCAGGATAAATTGATAAGAATTCAGGGCGAATTCCAAATGAATTCAAATGAATTCAGATGAATTGAAAAAAATGGACAAATCCAAAATATGCTACTGATTTCAGTAAAATTGGAGTGAATTTAGAAGAATTCAAGGGAATTCAAGAGACTGATGAAATTCATAGAATCTGAAAGAATATAATTGAACAAAACTTTTCAAAAATTCCATCAAATTAAGTAACATGGGAATGAACAAAATTCACGGAAAATTCAACAAAATTTAAGTGAATTGGAAATAAAATTCAAAAAATAAAAACAAACCAACCAATATTCAAGTTAATTGAAAACAATTTAAAAATATTTTAAAAGCTCATTGAATTCATTAAATTTGGAAGGATTTGAGAGAAATTCAAGGGAATTGAAAATAATTTCATGAAATGCCTAAGAATTCAAGGTGAGATTAAAAAACGTAAGGATGAATTAAAAAAAAAACTATTAAAAATTCCATTTTAATTGAGCAGAATACAGAAGAATACAAGCAAATAAAAAAAATTCAGGGTAAATTAAAAAAATTCAAAAGATTTCGAAGGAATTTAAAAGAATTATCTTTATTCTATATTAGTCTAATTTTTTTAGTTGTAAACATGTTGATCCCTAGTAATAGAAAAATGACGGAGAAAGAATTATGTAATTAAAATTGACGGATAGGCCGAATTTCCCTGGGAGTTTCCCAATGGTTCTTTATCTCGGTACTTATAGATTTAGATGAACTTCGAAAGGTTCCAGTAAATAAAACATTCCCTATTTTATTTTATCTAGAAATATTGTTCCAACTGCAGTTATTTTTTTATCAAGCATGAAAAGTTTCTTTTAGAGTCTTATTAGTTTCAATTTAAAAAAGTCAGTATTTTAGTACTCTTTTTTAGTTAAAATTTCTTTCATTTTAAAGTTCAGAACAGCCAGCACATTATTTACAGCATGACGTGTATATCAGTGGTTTACATTTTAGTAAACAATGTATGTACTGTGTATTATCGCCTTGCGTCACGTACGACCCTCGGTACGACCCTTTATTATGAGTTCTGTCCCCCATTGAGTTACGAGAGAATTAGTTTTAAATTTAATTTAAAACTGTCGTAATTTATGTCTTAAATTTGAAATTTTTAAAATTAAATCCACAAATAATCCATTTTATTAAGAAAAATTATAGAAAACATTATGCAAATTGAGAAATATTTGCGTTTTTTTAAAAATACTTTTGCGTGGTTTTATGTTAGTGTTTTTCGCTGGAAATTAGTTTTTTTTTAAATGAATTTTATTATAAAGGTCGTGTCTAGGTTCACCGACATTAGGTGATCGTAGAAAAAAATATTTTCGGTGTGTTTAGGGGAGCTGGAAAAGGGCGGCTAGATTCCCCGAAATTCGGTTTACTGGAAATCGACTTTTTAAAACAAAAATGATAAGATTTTAAAGCTTCATATTTTTTCAACAAGTTTGGCTTACGTTAGCGTTTTACACCAAAAATTGTAGAAGATATATCATGAGAGTTTGAACAAGGTTTGCAATTCTTGAAGAGTTTCAGATTATATTAACGTTTTTTAGGAGAAATCCATTATTTAAAAAAAAAACCTAGATTTCAAAGATGATTCACAATTCTGAAGAATTTTCTGTTATGTTAGTGTTTTTCTTCGGAAATTATTAGTACTTTTAATAAAAAATAATTGTATTTCAAAGAATATTTATAGTTTTTCATCAACTTTAGGCTATGTCGGTGTGTTTCACTTGAAAATGATTTTTTCAAAAATGTAACAAAAAAATTTTTTTTATTTAAATAAATTTTGTTTAAAATTTCGAAGGTTGAAAAATCTCGGATTGTGTTAGTGTTTTTCGTGGGAAATTGCAATTTTTATACAAAAATCATTAGATTTCAAAGAAGGTTCATTATTTTGCAACAATTTTAGGTTACGTTGATGTTTTACTGTTATTTTAAAACAAAAATCATTCTAATTTTAACAAGATGTAGAATCAGTCAAGAATGTTGGATTATATCATTGTCTTTCGTCAGAATTAGTATTTTTAATCCAAAATAATTATATTTCAAAGAAGATTCACAATTTTTTAACAATTTTAGGTTATTTTGGCCTTTCAAACTGGAAATCAGTATTTATAGTATAATAAATCATTTGATTTCAGCGAAGATTACATTTTTTTGGTAAAATTGTACAGGTAAAGCTAGCGTTTTTCATAGGAAATATTGATATAAATTTCAATGAAGATTTACCATTTTGGAACACTTTGAAGTTACTTTAACATTTTACACCGAAAATAGGTTATTTTAAACATAAAAACTTGGATTTGAAAGAAGATTTACAATCTGAAACAATTTTTTTATACTGGTGTTTTTGCCAATGTTTCAACAAAAATAGGGTATTTTAGCGTTTTTCACAGAAATATTATTAAAAACCAAAAATCATTTGACTTCAAAAATTAAAATTATAGTTTTGAACTAAAATGCAACACTGTATTAATTCTGTAGTAAGGATACCAGTTTTTATTAATTATCAAAAATATTATCATGGCTTTTTTTTTTAATTTAATTTTATTAATTTCTATTGTAAAATATTATTAAAATTAGACTGAAAATTATGGGGGTGCTGATGAGACCTTTTTACCTAAGGAAATTTGTATTTGCTCTAAATTAAATATACATCCTGACATAATTTTGTACATGTCTAAATTAATTAAGGCTCGCACGGGCAGTATTGATAAAATATTTCCTGTATCGATAATCTGAAGCCGTTGTAATATATGAATGAATTGATAAAGCCATAAATTTTAAAGTTATCCATTTTTAAGCAATTTAGATAAGGCTATTACGATTTCAACTATCGCTTTTTTGCATTTTATTTCATTCATCGAACCGAATTATCGCTGCCGTGCCAGTGAACTGGTGAGTTCATCCAAAACTTATTTTGGTCAAACCATTCCCAGGAAGATTACAATTGTATAATCCTTCATTAAATGCTATAATATTCGGGCACTCAGAATACACTGTAATCTTTTAGAAAAACGATAATTTCATCCTTCAACACCTGACTCATCGAATTTTTATCACTTTTACTTTCTGCATCCTAATGAGTCGAGTGATGAATAATTTCCGTTTCTCCGAGTTACAATGCAACTATGCAAACTGATAACGTGACAAATCGATTAACAAGAAGAAAATCTGAGCTGACCGGTTATAGAGCCGGGAATAGCGGAAGGATGTTCAATGTTCATTACTCCGTTACAACGGGGAAAACAAGTCCGTGAGAACCGAGTCACCGAGTTATCAAGGACGTCTGGAAGCTTTGCTTGTACTGTCGCGAAATACCGTCATTCCATTCCGTTGCATCTTCTTCACTCGACCATTGACTAGGTCGTGAAAGAAGGAATGAGGAATCAAGAATGAGGGAAAAAAATGCAGAAAAAAAATTATTAAAAGGCAATGTTACGCTAAAGTAACAATCAGCGGTTCGCGTCGATCCCCGAAAAAACTGTAACGCTGATTTGCACGCTCGCACATCGCTTTATCGAAAGAGAGGAGACCTACTTCAAAAAAGTCGGGAATCCCTGGAGACAATGAACCAGAATTGCCTTCGTAAAAAGATGTAAACAGAAATTCAGACTTTACATTCTTTCCAGTATTCCCCTCTTTTCTCCTTCATTTTAAAGAATTCCTGTTTTTGCCAGTATTTTCAAGAAACTTCCCCTTACTGTCCTTTTGTCTAGTATATTTTTGATTAGAATTGATCTCTTTTCGTTAAAAATTGAATCATTTTGTTGAAAATTCAACTTTTTTGTTGCAAATTCGTCTTTTTTGCTTGGAAACTTCACTCTATTGTTGAAAATTAATTTCATTAACTCAAAAATTAACTATTCCATTTTTGGCCAAAGATTGATCGTTTAATTGAAAATTAACTAATTACGTTTTTCGTTCAGAATTCATCTTTTTTGGTTAAAAGTTGAACTACTTTAAAAAAAAATTTATTATATTGGTTAACATTTTTGTTGAAAATTATTATTTTTTCCGTTGAAAATTAATGTTTTTAACTAAAAATTTAACTCTTCCATGTTTTGCTGAAAATTGAACTTTTTTAGTTGAAAATTCAACTGCTTGGTTGAAAGTTGAACTATTTTGTTAAAAATTTATTTTACTGGTTGAAGATTCAACTCTTTGGTGGAAAATTTAACTAAATATTTTAATAAAAATTCTTTTTTTCTTGGTTGAAAATAAATTTTTTGAACTAAAAATTTTACTGTTTCATTTTTGGTTGAGAATTGAACTACTTTAAAAAAATTTTATTATATTGGTTACCATTTTTGTTGAAAATTCTTTTTTTTTCGTTGAAAATTAATGTTTTTAACTAAAACTTTAACTCTTTCGTGTTTGGCTGAAAATTGATCGTTTTTAGTTGAAAATTCAACTGCTTGGTTGAAAGTTGAACTATTTTGTTAAAAATTCATTTTACTGGTTGAAGATTCAACTCTTTGGTGGAAAATTTAACTACATATTTTAATAAAAATTCTTTTTTTCTTGGTTGAAAATACATTTTTTGAACTAAAAATTTTACTGTTTCATTTTTGGTTGAGAATTGAACTACTTTAGAAAAATTTTATTATATTGGTTACAATTCTTGTTGAAAATTCTTTTTTTTCGTTGAAAATTAATGTTTTTAACGAAAACTTTAACTCTTTCGTGTTTGGCTGAAAATTGATCGTTTTTAGTTGAAAATTCAACTGCTTGGTTGAAAGTTGAACTATTTTGTTAAAAATTCATTTTACTGGTTGAAGATTCAACACTTTGTTGGAACATTTAACTAAATATTTTAATAAAAATTCTTTTTTTCTTGGTTGAAAATACATTTTTTCAACTAAAAATTTTTCTGTTTCATTTTTTGGTTGAGAATTGATTTTTCTTAGTTGAAAACTCAACTATTCGGTTGAAATGTTTTTTCGCTCTTGACTGAAAAATTTTTCTTGGTTGAAAATTTATCTTTTTGGTTTAAAAATGCATTTATTTATTTTTTTCAAGATTAAAATATTTTTTGTGTTGAATTCCATTTTTTTAAATCTAAAATTAAATTTTTTTGGTTGAAAATTCAATTAATTGGTTGAAAGTTGCATTCCTTATTAATTTTTTTTTAACATTCATCATTTTATTTGAAAATTCATCTCTTTGGTTAAAAATTTAATTATTTTGTTGAATATTAACATATATAACAACTGTTTTGTTAAAAATTCATCTTTTTGGGTTGAAAGTTCATCTCTGGTTGAAAATTTAACTATTTTATTGAAAATTCCACTATTTAGTTGAAAATTTAATAATTTGGTTGAAAGTTCGTTTTTATTTTTGATTTAAAATCAATTTTTTAACTGAAAAATTAAACTATAGATACTATTTTTGGTTGAAAATGTATCTTTTTTAGTTCAAAAGTCAACTATTGGATTGAAAATTTATCTTTGTAGGTTGAAAATTCAAATATTTGTTTACAAATTCAACTACTTTGTTGGAAATTCGACCTTTTTGATTAAAAATTAATCTTTTTTGGTAGAAAAGTCTGTTTGGCTTGAAGATTCAGCTATTTAGTTGAAAATGCAACTATTTTTGGTTGAAAATTTTTTTTTTCTTTTTTTTTTTAAATTGGACCATTCTGTTGAAAATTTATGTTTGTAGGTTGAATTTTGTTGAAAATTCAACTATTTTGTTGAAAATGCAATATATTCCAACTTGAATTATTAGAAGTATGGTACCTACATTAATTTTATTCGAAAGAATTAATTCCCCTATTATTCCCCTAGTTTCGTTAAAATCACCCTATTTCCCGTGTTTTGAGCGCATTTTGAAATTCGAAGTATGGAAATCTAAAAAAGTTGTTTTAAAGGCTCTGAATGAAATTTTGTCGATAGTGAAAGATTTGAGAGAAGATATATAAAGTCAGTATGTTCAGAGCTTAGTGGGCGGAAGAGAGATATTTTTTTTGAAGTTCAACTGTCAGAGAATATCTTATCAAAAATACACTTCGATATGAAGTTAAAGTAAACCATTGATCCCAAGAGCGAAAAATTCTCCAATTTTCAGATAAAAATCCACATCTTACACCGAAGCTCCAGTCTCAGGTAGGGGGTATTGGCAGAGTAAAATAAACATTCAAAACGAAAGCAAAGAAATCGTAGCTAGGAATGCGACTAGAAAAGATAGAAAATTTCAAATTTCAGGAAGTCAAAGACTCAAAAAATAAAGCCTCTTTAAAGCAAATAAAGAGTTTAAAAATAATGGAATTACTGATCTACATTGATGACAGCAATATGTATGTTAAAAAATAATTTCAAGTAAAATTCAAAGACTGGAAGATAACTTCAAAAAAGCTAATTTTTTCTTCAACCGGATGAGTACTTCCGGTCGAGAAAAATATCCACGGCGATTCTAAAATGGACAATTTAGGAAGAAACAAAGCTTAATTTTCATTGAAACATGCTCATAAAGTAGCAGAGTGATAAAATGTGAGATGAAATTGGCGGAACAAGCAAAAGGCGAAAACTCAGGATGCAGATGCTGAATCGCGGGGCAAACGAAAGCAAGTGGAAAGAGATGATTCAGAGATGAGAGAGAAATGAGAAACAGAGGATGGATGCTGTGGACGAAGTCCCACCCCCTACCTCCCCCCTTATGATTTTTTTCGTCAGAGCATCACACTCGTCTCTCTCACTCTCTCTCTCTCTTTTTAGCATCGCGGAAGGCGACCTGTTGCCAAGGGAGAACTTCAAAGTAAACAATGTTACGTCATCATCGGGGCCCAGCAACCCAGTCTAGACTCCTTAGCTTGGTGGGAACGCGAGCCAAAAAACTGAGAGGATGGATCGAACTCGCAAGAGTGATTGAACTTTATCAGTATCCGATTCAGGAATGTAGCTTCTTCTGGTAGACGCTGCAAAAATTGGTTTTGAGATCATTTATTTTTAGGTATTATGAATTTCTTTTGGAAAGGATTCAGGCTCTGATACTAATGGACTCTCGTGGAGAGCTTTAGGTTGTGGATATGATTGGAGTAAAGAGATAAAAAAGAGTAATAAAGAGTAAAGAGATCTAAAGATCTTACTATCAGTCAGTTTTCGTATTTTTGTGTGATCTATGTCATATGATTTTGTGAAGCTCTTCGCCTGGGGTGGTTGCTAGAGAGATTGTTTTCGATCAGATCCAAAGCTCAGGTCTCTGGAAAAAAAGTTTTCTGTGATTTTAAGAATTAAAATTATCAGTCATGTCTTATGAACAGGTCTCCGAACGGGTTCCTTTTTAGTAACTTAGTTACTTTTTTGATCCGCGTTTACTGAAAAGTTACTTATTTTATGAAAAGGTTACTTTTGGTTAAATTATTTGTCCGAAATGGTGAAATGAATGAATTCATTAATCTTACTATTTAGAAACTTGTGAAAAATGTAAAAACTCAAGTTTTTTCAGTAAATTTGGCACTTTAGAGCCGGATAATCCGGATCAAAATTACAATTTAGCTAAAATTGTTGGTTTTCAATTTAAAATTTAAATCTTTTTTGTTGAAATATTGAACTGTGTATTATATTTTTCGATGAGAATTTATCTACTTTGGTTGAAATTCAGTTAAAAGGTGAACAATTTTTGTTAAAACTTTATTTTTTTCTTGAAACTTCATCATTTTAGTTGAAAATTCGTCTTTTTTTTGGTAGAAAATTAATCTTCTTGATTGAAAATCACCCTTTTGTCTACAAATACATAATTTTATTTGAAAATTCATCTTTTTGGTTAGAAATGTACTTATTTTGTAAAAATTCGTCGTTTTCGGTTGAATTTTCCCCGGTTTTTGTAGAAAATTCAACTATTTGGTTGACAGATAAATTTTTTGTCAAAAATCCATATTTACTGGTTGAAAATTCAACTGTTTTTGTAAAAATTGGTCTTTTTGGCTTAAAAACTCAATAATTTGGTTGTAAAATAACCTATTTTGTTGAAAAATCGTCTTTTTTTAATGAATTCAAAAAAGCGGGCAGATTTTTTTTTGTTGAAAATTCATAATTTTTGTGGAAACTTTGTCTTTTTTGGTGAAAAATCTTTTTTTTTTTTACTTTTTGGCCACATTATTGTTACTTTTTGGTCACTTTTTTGAGAGAAGTATGGTTACTATTTTCGAGACTATTTTACTATTTTTTGAAGGTTAAGCAGTTCCGAGCCCTGCGTATGAAAGAAAAAACATTATTTTTTATAAAAAATGTTTGAAACTTACGAAAAATAATTATTTCAACAACGGTTTTTGTGATTGAAGTTTTTTCTTCCTATCGCTTCTTTCCAATTTTTGAAAAATAGTTGAATTTTAATAAACCATGTATCAGTTTTTCCTGGAAAAAATTCCCTATAAATCTCCTGTTTTGAGTTTCGAAAGTAAGTAAATAATCTTCAAATATATTTATTTGTTGAAAAATGGATTCTTTAAAAAAAATGGTTTGAACGATTCCAACCATAGACAAATTTTTCTTTCAAAATTGAAAACAGTAGTGGTAGAAAATGTTTTTTACTTAAAATAACATCAGCAGGAAAATTATTTTTATTATTAAAATCATAGAAAAACTATTTGTTTTAGAGATCTGATTTGTGGTACGACAACCCACTGTAAACATTTTTTCGGGAAAATTCCCTAAATTTATCGTAACGCAAAAAACCAGATAAGTCGTTTATTTTTCCAGAAATAATGTCGGGAAAATTCTCAAAAATAATTTCAGGAAAATTCCATAACGATTTCAGTAAATCTTCAAGTGTTTAGGGAATTTTCCCGAAAAGAATTTCGGGAAAATTTTTGAACGATTTCGGTAAATTTATTAGTTATTTGGGGAATTTTTCACAAAATCGCTTCCATTGATCTACAAAAATACCAACATTGTTTAAAAAATTGAAATCGTTTATATAAAAAAATTTTAATGTACGATTTGTTCAGGAGTGTAATGGAATAATAATTATTATTTAATATAATATTATTTCAATTTTTTTTTCACGTGGTAAACAAAAAATTTCCAAAATATTTCAAGAAGTGCAGTTAGTACTGATGCCTTTCCTTATTTTCTAACTTATTTGAAAAATTTCAGTACACAATAGAAATACTCCCTAGAAAAACGATAATATTCCAAAAATATTGAAAAGGGATTTCTTCTTAATCTTAACAAAAAACTTAAAAATGGTTGAGGAAAAATTATCTATGATATTTCAAGTTATTTCCTACTTTACACTGGAAAATTTACTTAAAAAGTTGGAAAATTCCTCAAATATCATGTTGTTTCTTTATTTTCTCAGTAATTGAAAAAATTACCATACATGATTGAAAAACGATAATTTTTCCTAAATAATGGGAAAATTCTCAATTTTATGGGAAAATAAATTGTCCTCCCCCAAAAAAAGGGAATTTTACTCGTTTTGTTGACGTAAAAAAAATTTATTTTTTTAATACCCCAAATTTAATTGGGACAAGAAAACATATTTCTCAGTAACCTTCTCTTATTTTTTCTTAACTCTTATTTCACGATATTTATTAATTGAATTTTAAATTGAACTGCATCAGCAACTTTATGAGCTAAACTTAATTCCAAAGCATTATTCATTGCGTGTGGAGTGCATTGAAATGCATCAAGTGGTACAGTCAAGGCGTACCGACGCCTTTATTCTCCGACTCAGTACGCCCGCATAATGGTCACTATGGAAGTGCATGTTCGCAATTACACTTACCAAGCGACTATTACTTCCCCCATAATTATTCGTCGCACGACTCACGTCTCATAAAAGGCGTAGGATCATTACACCGTGTCTACAAGAGTGCACATGTCTTGAGTTCGGTGCTGAAATATTAATTATTTTTACTCTTATAAGAAATGTGCGATGAATAGTGTCAGCGGAGTGAGAGATGTCTGAAACGATTTTGGATACTAATGGGCCCTCGTGGAGAGCTTTACTTAGTCGATGTGATTAGAGTAAAGAGTATCGTACTATGGGAGTATCAGTCAGTTTGCTTTTTTTGTGATATGACACATGAGGACTTTGTGAAGCTCTTCGCCTCGAGTGATTGCTAGAGAAGTATAATGAGGTTAGAACCGAGTGAGTTACGAAATTTGGCTTGTAGGTATAATAATAATAATAACTTACCTTTTCTCAAAGTACCTACCCAAAAGTCGTGTTCATATTCTCTTGTTTCATTTATTTTTAAAACAGAAACACATTTTTACTGAAAGATACGTTACGTCCTAATTCAGGGGAACGACCCTATAAAATAAAGTGAAACATATGCGAACATTTAATAATTCACGATTCACCCCCCTTTATGAATGAAACGATGTTTGTTTTTGAGGCCAGGTGCTTATTGTAAAACTAAACTGATGAGCTGGATGACAACTTACTGTAAGCGTGGGAATGGAAAGTTGGCCAGCTGTGACAAATTCCAGTCCAAAATTAGAATCCATTTCTATCCTTTTAATAATTAAATATAAATATCAGACTTTACACTCTTTCCCAAATTTCCCTCTTTTTGAGAATTCCTCTTTTTTACCCTTTTTTCAAGGAACTTCCCTTTTTTCCATTTTTCTCTTTTTTTTTGTTTTGAATAGTTTGTTAAAAATTCATATTTTTGGTCGAAAAAATTGAACTGTTTTTGGATAAAAAAAATCGTCCTTTTGGTTTGAAAATTCTAATTTTCTGATTGAAAAGTCAACTGTCTCCTAAAAAATTCGTCTTATTTTGTTTATAAAAATTCAATTATTTAGTTTTTGGTTGAATTTTAATCTTTTTGTTTAAAAATTCGACCATTTGGTTTAAAATTCATTTTTGTAGGTGGAAAATTCGTCTGTTTGCTTAAAAAATTAACTGGCTTTAAAAATTCAATTATTTGGTTAAAAATTAATCTCTTTTGTTGAAAATTGTTATTTTTTAGTTGAATTCAACTACGTGGTTGAAAGTTGAACTACTTTGTAGAAAATTCGTTTTTTTGGTTGAAGTTTCATTATTTTAGTTGAAAATTCAACTGTTTGACTGTAAATTAACTTTTATTGTGAAAGTTCAACTGGTTTGTAAAAAATTCGTTTTTTGGCTCGAAAATTCAACAAATTGGTAGAAAATTAAACTATTTTGTTGAAAATGAACTTTTTTGTTGAAAACCCAGGTGTTTTGTAAAAAATTCGTGTTTTTATTTAAAATTACAACTTTTTTGGTAAAAAAATGCAATTGCTTCGTTGAAAATCATTGTATTTTTTTTTAAATTTCGTCTTTTTTGGTAGAAAGTTAATCTTCTTGATTGAACATTCAACTATTTATTTTAAAACGTAACTATATCTGGTGAAAAAAAAACTTTTTTGTTGCATATTAGTATTTTTCGCTTAAAAATTCAACTATTTGTTTGAAAATTAATCTTCCTGGTGGAAAATTCATCTTTTTGGTTGACAATTTAGCTATCTGGTTGAAAATTCATTATTTTAGGTTGAAAAATCAAGCTATTTGGTTAAAAATTCAACTATTTTGTTGAAAATTTAATTATCTTGTTGAAAATTCATTTAATTTGTTAAAAAGTCTTTTGGTCGTAAATTAAACTGTTTTTCTATAATTCGCGAAAAAGTGCCAGTTTTTCCACCTGTTTTTGGTGTAAAAAGTGATCGATTTTTGGTCGATGACGTGGCGCATGCGCAGTGCCGACCTTTCCGGGCAACAGTGACAAAAGTAGGCAGATGCAATGGAAAAAGTATATGGACAGTGATAAAAAAGTGAGGCACAGTGACAAAAGTAAATGTTATTTCGGGTGGGTTCGTGCTGCCTCGGGTGTACTCGTGCATCGTGCGCAGCCAACTTCATTCTATTTTCCGACTGTCGTCCCTAACCTAAAATCAATTTCCTGAAAAGTCTCGAGTTGTGTATTTTGTATGTACTTTTGTCACTTGGCAAAAGCAAAAAAACACCGTCAGTTTCTCCGAAAATACTGTGCTTGGTTTTTTTTCACGAAAAATCGGAAATTTTGAAGCCCTCAACTTGATGGGCCAACTATTCAATTGTGAGAGCCAGCTTATTATTACTGCCATGGTTTTGATAATTGCCATTGTCATTGTTGCGTCAATCGACAAAAAATCGCCTTCTTTTTACACAAAAAACAGGTAAACAAAAACTAGCACTTTTGCACAAATTATAGAAAAAGTATCGTGTCCAACACATTGAAAAAGCGACGATTTAAAACTCGTGTGATAGCCACCCTCGCTCCGCTCGGGTAGCTAACTTCACACTCGTTTTAAATCTCTCGCTTTTTCAACTTGTAGCACAATATACTATTGTTTGTAATTACAACTGTTTAATTAAATTTTTTTTTTAATTCAACTATTTGGTTGAAAATTTAACTTTCTTGATTCGACATTCGATTTTTTTAGCTTGAAAACTTAACGTGCTAGTCGAAAATTCTTCTTTTTGGATTAAAAATTCATCTCCTTTGGTAGAAAATCTTTTTTGGTTGAAAATTCAACTATCTTGTTGACAATTCAATATATTTCTATTGAAATCTTAGTAATTTAAAGCGATTCAAATTGAATTCAATATAGTATCTATAATAATTTTATTGAAAACAATTTATTCCCCTGTTTTCGTGAAAAATCACCCTATTTGCGCTGGTTTAAGAGCATTTTGTTCTGTGAAGTCTAAAATATAAATAATAATTGAAATTAATAATAAGGGAAATCACTTATTTAATTCAAAGAGAATGCCTAAGAGATAAAACTGTCCAACCTTATAACCGGTTAAGATCCAGACCATCAATTGTAAGTACTTCAAATTAAAATTGCTCATTCTCGAAACTTGCAATTTTTATAATGTAAAAAATTCCGAATTTTAAATCACCTCGATTCGCCGTCCTTATGCCCGCATCGCATTTTTTTTCTTTTCTTCTTAATAATAATTGAGACGCAGATGCAAAAAGGAGATATAGAATCATTTCACTGGTCGTTCGGGGTTTGAACGTTCAAAGGACTCCCTCCACTCACAGTGAAATAATTTTTTTTTCATTTTTTGCATCCGGCGCCTCAATTTGAGTTTGTCTTGTTACTTATGATACTTACCAAAAGTGTTGTTTTTTTCGGGGCACACTTCGCACGTGATCTAAATAATTAAATACTCCAAATTCCACACGTTACGCCTAATTGGTCTAAGTAGTAGCAATGAGGTATATGAGGTGTTGTGTACGGAAGTTAAAAAAAATGGGTGTAAATAAGGTTAGAGCTGGCGCTAACCGCCGAGATAAAACCGTAAAACCGGCCGCGGCCTCAGCTTAATCTCATCCGACTCGTGCTCGATAACCTCTACCTTTACGTTTTCTTCATATTTCTCCATACCGCCGTTCATTCATCAGAATTCTCTTCCATTCTCAATGAAACTGACTTTAAATTATGGGCCAAAGCTTATGGGCTTAAGGTCACAGCCTTGTCATGGAAATTAAATTTAAAGGTAGCATGCCATAAGGGCCTAACTCGCAAAGTTTCATAATTGAGATTATTGGCTCAAAAAATCCGAAAATTCTAATACACATTCTGACGAAACGATTTTTTTAAATCTAATTTTTTAATTTCTTTTCCTTAGTATGTCATAAGGGCCTAACTCAGAATTTGCGCAGGCCTATCTGCGCAGTCGCATCAAGCTGAACCGCTGATGACGGCTGACAAGTTTCGGAACCGAAAATATATTCTCACTTTTTTCAAAACTGAAAATTGGATTTTTGAGGACGTTTTTTGTCTCCTGTAAAATTGTGAAAATGTGGGTTTGGCCCTTGTGGTATGCTATGTATTTTCTCGAAACCTAATATAATTTTTTATTCAAACCTTTCTTATATCTACTAAAAAATTCAAAATCTAGAAAGTAAATTATCACTTTTTTTAAATTGAAAATTGGCTTCTTTATTACCGTCCAAAGTTAAAAAAACTTTCTCCCTACATTTTTTCGGTACCTAATAACATCTTCCACTTAGAGTTTTCAGGGTTTAATTCAGCACCGACTTATCGCAAAGGAACTTTCTCATTTTTTTTAAATTAAAAAATCTATTTTTGTGGACGTTTTTTGTTTCTCCTGTAAAACTGTAAAAATATGGGTTAGGCCCTTATGACATGCTACCTTTCAATTATTGACTTGCCTCACCTTGCCTTCTCCGAGTGAGTACATTAAATTTAAATATTCAAGCATTCGGATGAAGAAACTACGAGTTCCTTTATCTCTTCAGAAGCTGTAGAAACTACATTTTTTAGAAACCGGTTTTCTCGTCAAAGATTTCATCACCCGATTATAGAAACCAACCGAAATTATCCTCAGATTAGATTCTGAAAAAAAAAGTTTTAGGTGATTTTAAAGTGATTCCTTATTGGTGATTGGTGAGGTTTTATTAATTTTTAAAGACTTTAATTTTTTATTTATGATTGGAGTAGCGTGGAAGTACTCTTCGTTTTTACTTTTCCCTCTTTGTTTAAAAATACTTTTTGGTTAATGGTTTTGTGTTTGTCCAAAACAGAAGTTTGAAAATTACAATCTTGATATTTATACAATCTTACAATTAAAATGTAATAATTTACAATTAGGTATACTGCATTATTGATATAAGATACAGACTTCACATTCTTTCCCCTATTCCCCCCTTTTTTACTATTTGGCTGTAATTTTAACTATTTCCTTATATTCATCTTTTTGGTCGAATATTCAACTGTTTTTCGATAGAAAATTCGTCCTTTTGGATGGAGAATTCACCTTTTCTTGGCAGAATGTCATCTTTTTTGGTTGAAAGTCAACTTTTTTGTTGAAAATTTAACTTTTCTGGTTAAAAACACAACTGTCTTCTAAAAAAATCGTCTTTTTGGCGTAAAAATTAAACTATTTGGTTAAGCATTCATCTTTTTTTTTATTAAAAATGAACTTTTTGTTGAAAACTCAACTTTTCGGGTTAAAAAATCTCCTCTCTTCTAAAGCATTCGTTTTTTTGGCTGGAAAAATTCACCTTTTGTTTTTAAATTGATCTCTTTCGCTTGAAAGTTCACTTTTCTTGGTTGAAAATTAACTTTTCTGTTCAAAATTCATCTTTTTGGGTTTCAAAGTCAACAGTTTTCTAACACATTCGACTTCGAATTTTATTTGTATTTTTTTTGAAAATTTCTTTTTTGGTTGAATTAAACTGTTTTTGATTTAAAATTAAAATTAAAAATCTTTTTTTTTTTGCTTGGAGATTCATCTATTTGGTAGAAAATTAAACTATTTTGTTGAGAATTCGTATTTTTGGTTGAAAATTCATGTATTATGTTGAAAATTCGTCTTGTTTGGTTGAATTAAATTGTTTTTTATTTTAAATTAAATTAGTTTCTGGGTGAAATGTTAACTGTTATATTTTTCATTGAGAGTTCATCCTTTTTTATTTGAAAATTCATCTCTTTCGGTAGAAAATCCTTTTTGTAAAATTCAACTATTTTGTTGAAAATGCAGTATATTTCGACTTTGAATCTTATGAATTTAAAACATTCCGTATTTAATTCAAAATGGTATCTATATTAATTTTATTTAAAACAATTTATTCTCCTATTTTCGTGAAAAAGCACCCTATTTCCCATTTTCCCCTGTTTTGTGAGCATTTTCGGCTGTGAAATCTGAAGATATCAAAATTTTCCAAATTGAAATTGTTTGACCACAAAGCTTTAGTTTTTGAGTTTGTTATGGCCAACAATAATTTATTCTTTAAATTTGAGTCCCAAAATTTGAGATTATTGAAGCAGGTTCCCTTTAACAAAAAAATTGCCACTTTTCAAACTTTTTTGTGACACGAGCACAGTTTAAAGCTTCTTCTAAATCAAAAATACTTTCTCAAATAAATTTTTCCGCCTCTTCAAGATGAATTGGTGTGTCGAAAAATTTATTCCACCTAAATGAGACATCATCCTAGGCGTATTTTTACACATTATAGTGGGTAGAATAAACTACTCAAAATTTACTCACTATTGAACCAGTTTTTTTGTTTCTTTCCAAAAGATGTTGAATGACGCCTACGTTTCATGAAGTCAACGAAGCTAACTGCTTTGCGAGTACTATTTTGTAAATAAACACCCACTTGATGAAAGCAGATTCGCTTCATCTAAAAATATATAATTGCTTCGAATTTACACAGTCGCTTTGAATCCAGTAAAAAAAACCACTCCATCTGGATTTTTTTTTTTATTTATCTCTTTCTCTTTTCTATTAATCTTAACTAGAATTTGCAAAAACTTTTGAAAACATCCTGATATTCCTGATGGAGAGGTTTTGTAGAAAAGGAGATATTAAACGTTTCTTACGTTGATTTAAATACAACATTTTCGGCAGAGATTTAAGGACAGTCAGAATTGTGAATGACATACAGATGAGCAAATTACTCTTTTTTTAGATGATAGACAAAGCTGATAGTATAAAAGAAGTAGCGAGCAAATATTTTAAATTCATGAACTATGTTTTGCTCATATTCTTTGAATTAGATTCTCTTTTGCACGTGAGGATCATAAGGAATTATATTTTGAATCGGATTTGTCTTTTTATTATCTATAGAATTTCAGGGTTTCTACAGGTCAGGGAATGTCAGGGAATTTAAAACTGGTCAGAAAAATCAGGGAATGTCAGTGAAAACATGACTAGACTCAGGTTAAAAATGACAACTGTTTGGTTGAAAATTAATTTGTTTTGGTTGAGGATTCAACTATTTTGTTGAAAATTCATTTTTTTCGAATTCAACTGTTTAAACTTCAACTGGTTTAAAATATAAATCCCTTTTTGTTGAAATATCAACTATTACATTTTCCTTTGAGAATTCACCTTTTTTGATTGAAAATGAATTTTTTAAACTGAAGATTTAACTATTCCATGTTTGACTTAAAATTGATAGTTTTTAGTTGGAAATTCGTCTTCTTTTGGATTGAAAATTCAACTACTTGGTTGAAAGTTGAACTACTTTGTTAAAAAATCATTTTATTGATTGAAGATTCAACTCTTTCGTCAAAAATTAAACTATTTTTATAAAAATTCTTTTTTTTTGTTGAAAATTAATTTTTTTAACTAAAAATTTAACTATTCTATTTTTTTGTAGAGAATTCATCTTTCTTGGTTGAAAATTCATCTACTTGGTTGAAAATTGAACTCAATTTTTTAATTTTTTTTAAGATTCATCATTTTAATTGAAAATCCATTTCTGTGGTTAAAAATGTAACTACTTTTTTCAAAATTCATTTTTTGGGTAATGATTCATCATTTTAGTTCAAAAACTGTTTTACTTGTTCCAAATTTAATTGTTTTGTCGAAAATTCATCTTTTTTGGTAGAAATGTAATCTTCGTGTGTGAAAATTCATCTCTTTTGTTAAAAATCTAACTATTTCGTTGAAAAATTATTTTTTACTGATAATAAATATTTTAAGTTAAAAATGTATCTGTTTTAGGTGAAAATACTATTACTTTGTTGAAAATTCGTATTGTTTGGTAGAAGAGTAATGCCATTAGAGTAATCTCATTAGTTAAAACTGAATCTTTTAGATTCAAAATTCATTTCTTTGGTTGAAACTTTAACTATTTTTTTTAATTCATTTTTTTAGTTGAAAATTTATCTTTTTTAGTTGAAAATTCATCTTATTTTGTTGAAAATTTGTCTTTTTTGGTAGAAAATTCATGTTTTGGTTTGGAAATTGAACTATTCGGTTAAAAATTCATTTCTTTGGTTGAAAATTCTTTTTTTTAGTTAAAAATTAAGTTTTTAACTGAAAATGTGACTATTCAATTTTTCCTTGAAAATTGACCTTTTTTTAGTTGAAAATTCGTTAAATTTGTTGAAAACTCGTCTTTTTCGGTCGCAAATGTAATTTTATTGGTAGAAGATCCATATTTTCTGGTTGAAAACTTAATTGTTTTTCAGGAATTCCGTCTTTTTGGTTTTTAAAATTCAACATTTTGGAAATTTATTTTATTTACTAACTGAAAAATCTTTCTTGGTTGAAAATTCAACTCTTTTGTTGAACAATCCTCTTTTTGGCTTGAAAAAAGTCTGTTTTGGTTGAAGATTCAACTAATTTCTACTGTTTTTGAATGAAAATAAAAATATTTTTTGGTGAAAATGTCAACTATTACACTTATCGTTGGGAATTTATTATTTTATCTATGATTTGTCACTTTGGTTACAAATTTAACTATTTTTTTCAAAATTACTTTTTTTCTTAGTTGGAAATTAATTGTTTTAACTGAAAATTTAATTCTTTGAGTTTTGGTTGAAAATTTATCTTTTTGAGTTGAAAACTACTTATTCACGTATTTGACTTATATTATACGTAATTTCTGGATTTCCGCTTATAAAATTTTGTATGATCGTTGTCACAGAAAGTGTTTCAAATATATTTAGAAAAAAAAAATCATTTTTCTGCATTAACATTATTGATCTCCTAGGACCTAGGTGTAAGGTGGAATGTCGAAATAGGGATCTTGTAGCCACCCTAAAATTTCTTTTAAGGTAAATTTTGATTTAAACATATATTATATCTAAATTTCCATTTTTTTCGGAGAGTAGCGGTTGAAAAATTGTTTTGAACGGATCTTTCTAATTAGAATCTACACTCCAAGGCAAATAGGATCTTCAAGTCGTTTGAATATTGTACAAATAAAAGTGTTGCTAAGATTTAAATACTAATAGGCTGACTCTTTGACGGAATTTGCGAAAAAGTTGCGACAACGAAATCCGACCAATCAGGTGACAGTTCGTTTTGGGCCTTTACCTTTTTGTCTCGTTCACATTCGGTTCTAACGAAGCAAAGGTTACCTCGGTCGAAAACAGATTAACGCTCTCTATTCTCCCATAGCAACAGGCGGCTTCCGTCTTATCTTTCTCTCTATAAAAAAAATTGGCAAAAAAACAGTCCATGGATAAGAGAAGTCGCAAATAATGAATAAATTAATTGCTCTTTGACCACCTACTCGGCAATACTTTGAAAGTGAAAATATTAATTGCAAAAATTCCTTATTTCGAGTTCTAAACAATTTATTTTATAATAATTTAAACTAAAAATATTAAACTTTTAAACAATTGTGTTTTAAGATCAGATATAAATCAATTGACAAATTTGGTTTTGGGTTCAAGAATAATTTGTTTTAAGTAGTTTATGTAGTTCTGCATATATATGTTTGTGATTGTTCGTGATTTTTTAGGCATGATACTATCTAAAAAACGAGGTCACTTCTCTAAATGTTAATCGCCGAGAAAGCGAGGACCATCGATTGCAGATAGTTACTCAAATCTAGTCGCTTGTTGCTATGCGGTAGTTAAGATGCATCAGATCGAGTTCAGAATAAGCATTTTGGCATTTGTGAGTTGAATAATTTATAAAGAGTAAATGACCCCGAATTAGTTGCTATTCTCCTCTAATCAAAAACCTTATCCAAAACGTCCTTGGGAATCAGATAGTACGTCATCGACGAGAACTTACGTCCTAGTCAATTATTATTCATCCAGGAATTTTTTCGATTCATACAATTAGTCGATTTCATTTCGGGAAGAAACCAAATCTGAACCTTTTTCGTTACTTAGTCATTCTTTGTCTAACTTTTTTCTTTTTATTTATATTTCTGGTCAGATTGGGAAAACCAGGAGAACCCGATGCTTTTATTCAGAAAGAGGGAAAATCCGTTTCAAAGCTTGAGATTTCAGAAAAATAATAACATACTAGCTGTTTCTTTAATTTTTCAAAAAATACCAACATTTAAAATTAAACAATTTGAAATTAAAAATATTTACAGTGAAAATGTTGGGGCGTTCGACTTCAAAGATTTTTATAATTTTTGGTTATAGACTCCTTAGGCTTAGGCCCTTAGGGTAACAAATATTTGTATCAAAGTGGTTTTCAAAATATTCCATATTTTCCAAAATTTGCAGTTGAAATTTGGGTTTTTTGTTTTTGAGATGTTTTAACTCCGTTGTTATTTATCATACAAAAATGGATTTATACAAACTTATTCAGTAAATACAGGGTTGTTATAAGTCAGGGAATGTCAGGGAAAACGTGAAAGAATCAGGCAATTTTCGATAAACTTGAGTTGTAGTTAATTTTATTATTTTGATTAAACATCACAACTAGTTGGTTGAAAATTAATTTTTTTAACTGAATAATGAATTATTCCATGTATGGTTGAAAATTTATCTTCTTCAGTGGAAAATTCAACTATTCGGTTGAAAATTCCCGCATTTTGTTGAAAATTCGTCTTTTTGGTAAAATATTTATCTTTTTGGTGACTTACTAATTTTTTTGGTTGAAAACTAATTTATTTGGTTGAACATTTAATTACTAGACTGAAAATACCTTTAAAAATTCATGTATTTTGTTAAAAATCAATCTTTTTTAGTAGAAAATTTATCTTTTTGGTTAAAAATTGATTTCTTTGGTTGAAAATTATTTTTTTTATTGATCATTGATTTTTAATTGAAAATTTTTACCATTCCATTGTTATCGAAAATTGATCTTTTTTAATACTCAAATAAGGTTCGGCGGAACAGATTTTAAATGAAAGTTGTTTGCAAATGGATTTTTTTTTAAATTACAGTTCTTTGGCATCTTACTAATAATTTAAGTGCAAATTTGAAATTTGGACTCAAATTTGAAATTTGTATTGCAGAAAATATCATTGTAACTGTATTTTTAAATTCCTTTTTTAGTATAATTTAAATTTTAGAAACTCGAAACTTCAAAATGAGATTTTTATTCGACTGTTAGTCGTTTATAATTTCGAATTTGTCAATAATAACTATTAAATTATTAAATTTATTGATCTTTATTACAAACCTACAATAAAGATATGAATTGAAATGCCCAGTTTTTAAATTTTAAGAAGTTTGACTTTATAAGCAAATAATAATCTCAAGTTGAACTTTCGATTTTCCAAAATTTTTATTTCACTAAAAATAGATTTAAAAATACGGTTACAACGATATGTTCGGCAAATTTTGTCGTTGAAAATTAATTAAACAGAAAAATCTATTTTTTGAAAAAGGGTTCGATTGATTATTTTAAGTTCGGTCTTAAATTTTTCATGTGATGCCAAAGAACTGATCAAAAACAAAATCTAATTTTCAAAAAACTTTCAGTTAAAATCTCTTGCACCGCATCGTGTAAAGTGTTCAAAACAGAAAAAATATGGTTTTTTTTACCTAAAATAAAAATTTATAACGGGCAAGGAAAATGAAAAATTGGTTAGAGAAAAGTCAGTGAAAGTCAGGGAATTTCGTAATAGCAATTTTATAGCAACCCTAAAAATATTGAATTTTTGAGAAATTAAAAAAATCAACCACATGAAAATTTGTGTACCATTTTCAAATTAAATTTTTTGATTTATAAGAATTGTATACAATTTATTTCAAGTTTTAAATCTGGAATAATATTCTTTAATTTCGAAAGCTTTAATTTTACATTGTACAATTTTGCATTTTTCGATATTAGATGTTTTTTTTTTTATTAAAGACTATGAAATTTGAAGGATGTTTCCTAGTTATCTCAAACTAAAAAATGAGCATTATTAAAAAATATTGATAAAATTAAGGAAATTATTCTCATTATAGTCCTAACTAAATCTAGAAGAGAACAGAAGGCAAACTTTAGAAAATAATATTTCAGTCTATAATTGTTTATTTAACAATAGTTATTCAGAGTTTTATGTTTTTTTTTTATTTTAGTTGTTATTTTCATAAATTATATTTTTCCTAAATAAATTTTTTTAAATGAAAACGTACCAGAGATTTATAGTGAATCTTTCAAGGAATAAAGCGATCGAGCCTAAAAAGAAAGCAAAAATATAAAACTGAATAACTATCGTTAAATAAACAATTGTAGCCTGAAATTTTTTATTTCTAAAGTTTGCCTTCAGTTTTTTTTCCAAATTTAGTTAGGTTTTTAAAACTTGAAAAAAAACATTTATTTTAACGTTGTTTGCAATTGCTTCTTATTAATTTTTCTATTATATATTTAAAGATTATGTACTTATTTTTGAAATTGAAATAAGTAGAGTTGTAGTGAATGTTTTGTCCGAAAAAATAAGCCATGATTTATTAAAAATAAACCATTTTAAAAAAATTGGTAAGAAGCAACAGTAAAAAATTGAATTACAAAAGCTACCTTTAAAATAATTATTTTTTGTAAGTCTTAAGCTTTTTTTCATAATAAATAATGTTTTTTCTTTCATAAGAAATGGCTGATAATATTATTTCAATTTTTAAAATCATAGAAATTTTTTTTTTCAAGAGACCTGATTTTTGTCCTTCAATTTTGAACGCTTTGAATTAAAAAATTTCATTTTGAAAACTCAGTTTTAAATTAAAAATTTCTTACGTACGAACTTCAAAAAGAATTCAATTGTCAGCTGAATTGGGTCGAATGTTTGACTCTTTTTTAAGTACAATTTCTTGTAGTATGTTTTTTTCTTCATTGTCGGCAGATTAATTAATTTAGCGAAATTTTTCGCATGCGATAATAGGGAATAATCAAGGGTAATAATTTGAGGTTTGTGACTAAAGCGTCCTATTAATTCCTCTTATCACGTACGTTCTCTGTTCTGTGGCGCTTTGAATTGCAAGGAAGATAAGGTGGACCTCAGTGGTCCACAATGGACCGACCAATCCCTGCGAGACCATTAAGTTCCTTTTGGCCTTGAGGTACGGGGGGCACGCGTAGGCGGAACGCGTGCATTCCTTACGAGCGCGGGAAAATGCAACATGAGATACGCCGAGATCCATTTGACCTCATTGGCAACTTAAAACAAGTGCATCTTTTCAAGTTCAAAAGAGTTACTCTCAATTTCATTATTTTCAAAATTATAACCTATTTAGTATCGTACAATTCTAAAAATTTTTTAATTTAGCATTGTGACGAACATGGAAATCAGGAAAAAGTTAGGAAATTTCGTTAGTCAGGGAAAAGTCAGGGATTTTAAACCTAGAAATTGCAAAAGTTAGGGCATTTCTGGAAGAAGCACTTTGAGTAAAATCAGGACTGCCGCAAAGTCACTTTTTTTCTCAGATCACTTTTAGTCACCTTTTAAATATAAATTAAACCAAGCGCTCAGAAAAAAACTTTTCTTGAACCAAACAAACTGTTTTCTTGGATATACATGAAAATTTGGTTAAATTAAACAAATTTTTGTTGATTCAACCAAATATTTGATTGACCTAACCAATTGTTTTGGTTGAATCAGCCAAATACTCCTGCTACCAAAAGATTTTGTTAAAACCACCAAAAAATTGAGTAGGGTCAACCAAATATTTTCTTCGCCATATAATAACCAAATTCTATGGTTGAACCAACCAAAGTGTTGTTTCAACCAAATCCGAGACCAAATCGTTTTCTGAGTGTGGCTTACCTATTACTTTTTTTTGAATTCTTTTTAAATGTTTTAGGTTATTTTAAAAGATTCCAAAATTTTTTTTAATTGATTGCAATACTTTGAATGAATTCCAAAGGATTTGAAAGATTTTTGGGTATTTTTACAAAGTTTCAAAGGATTTCGAAAGATAGCAAAGGATTTGAAATATTTTAGGGTATTTTAAAATATTCCAAGGAATTTTTAATATACTTCAATAATTTGAAGGGATTTTAAAGTATTTGAAAGATTTTAGAGTATTTTTTACAAAGTTTCAAAGGATTTCGAAAGATAGCAAATGATTTGAAATATTTTAGGTTATTTAAAAAGATTCCAATTTTTTTAATTGACTGCAATATTTGAAGGAATTCCAAAGGATTTAAAAGATTTTTGCGTATTTTTTACAAAGTTTCAAAGGATTTCGAAAGATAGCAAAGGATTTGAAATATTTTAGGGTATTTTAAAAGATTCCAAGGAATTTTTAATATGCGTCAATAATTTGAAGGGATTTTAAAGTATTTTAAAGATTTTAGAGTATTCTTTACAAAGTTTCAAAGGATTTCGAAAGATAGCAAAGGATTTGAAATATTTTAGGTTATTTTAAAAGATTCCAAGGAATTGGTTATATGCATCAATAATTTGAAAGGATTCAAAAGGATTTTAAAAATTTTAGGATATTTAAAAAAAATCCAAGGAATTTTCAAAATCTTTTTAAATTTTCAAAGGATTTGAAATATTTTAAGGTATTTTAAAAGATTCCGATGAATTTGTAATAGATTTCAATACTTTAAAGGATTTTCAAAATATTTTAAAGATTTTTAGGCATTTTTAAAAAGTTTCAAAGGAGTTCGAAAGATTTCAAAGGATTTTACATATTTTCAGGATATTATAAAAAATTCTAAGGAATTTTTAATATACTTCAATAATTTGAAGAAATTCTAAATGACTTTAAAGATTTTAGGATATTAAACAAAATTTCAATATCTATTAAAAGTTTCGAAGGATTTCAAAAGATTTGAAAGATTTTAGGGTGTTTTTTAAGACTCCCAAGGAATTTGAAAATATTCCTAGACATTTTTAAGAGATTAACAATTTTTAAAGGAATGTCCAAGGATTTAAATAATATTAAGGATTTTAAGGAACTTTAAAAGGTCTCAAGCTATTTTAATCAATTTTCCAGGATTCCAGAAATATCAGATTTCATGTAATTTCACATGATTTTATAATATTTTTAAAAATTTAAAAGAACTTAATCACAAGATTTGAGGGATTTCGAAGGATTGCAAAGATTTTCAATTATTTCAAGCTATTACCAAAGATTTTAAAGAATTACAAAAATTGTAGGATATTTTAAAAGATTCCATGGAATTTTCGGTTGATTTCAGTAATTTGATCGATTTTCAAAGAATTCAGATTTCAAAGATTTTAAAAGATTTGAAATATTTTAAGATAATTAAAAAGATTCCAAGAAATTTTCGAGGGCTTTAAAAAGTTTCAAGGGATTTCAAAAGATTTCGAAGGATTTGTAAAATTTTAGGGATTTTTAAAAGACCCCAAGGGATTTTATAAGATTTCCGAGGATTTCCATGATTTCAGGGGATTTTAAAAGCCCTTAAAGTATTTTGATCAATTTTGCAGGATTTCAGGAAATATCAGATTTTATAGAATGGGATTTTATAATATTTTAATTGATTTAACAAAAATTATTCACAATAAGTGAGGAATTTCGTATTGTTTTAATACATTTTTTCATATTTTTGAATTCTTTCAATTCACTTGAATTTTTTTAATTCAACTTGAATTTTTATGAATTTCATCGAATTCTTCTCATTTGCATCAAATTCCTCAATTTTTGTATAAATCGATTCTGAATAACTCAATTTGATGTTGACGTTTTTATACTCTTGTAAACAACTTTTAATTAATACCGATTACAAATATGTTTTTTTTTTTTGCAGAATCAGGTTCTGCAGCATTTTATAATCATTGACAAATTGAGGTGAATGACATTTGCAAGCAATTTCGTGGAATTACACATTCAAATCAGTTGATAAAGAAAGAAGGCTATCGGTTTATGATAAGAGATTAGTCTTTCAATTGAAACTGGAAGTCCTCTCGCCAATTAAACTCCATTTTTCACAATCAAATCTGCAGGCTGTTTTTGAAATTTTAATATATAGCTAGTACAAGCTTCTGATTTATTCATCCTAACTAGCATCATCAATCGCGCGCATATAGCGCAGTAAATTTTATTTGAAAATTAATTTTTCAAAATAAAAAATCTGCATTTTCTTTCAAATTTTAAGTTATTTTTAATCCTTCTGAAATTTCTGAACCTTATAAATATCTTTTAAACTGATTTGAATGTTTTCTAAATTTTTCGAAAAATTCTGCAAACTTAAAAGAATTGCCTTTAAATCTTCCATATTATTTTTTTACAATTTTTAAAAATTATTTCTTTAAATTTCCCAGGATTAATTAATTTTTCCAGGAATCTTAAGAAAAATTTTTATTCTCTTGAAACCTATCAAAATTTTTTAAAATTCTATTTCTTCCAAAACATTAAAAATATCCATTTCATTTAAACTTTTGTGAAATCTTTTATCTTTATATCTTTTAAAAACTTATAAATATCTCGTAAACTTGCTCGATTTTTTCCCTATAAAATTAAAATTTTTGAAGATTTCAGATGTGTCGAAAAAGAATTAGGAAATTATAATCAAAAAATATTAGGAAAAATTCGAGTCAGTTTAAATATATTGAGATTTTTAGAAGTTTGGAAGAAATTAAAAAATATTTTATAAAATTTCGGAAATTTTTTCAAGTTTAAAAATATTTCTAATCTTTTTAAAACTTCTAAAATTCCTAAATATTTTGTTTAATTGACTCAAATTTTTCCTCTTTTTAAAAAATTCTGCAAAATTAAAAAAAATTGCCTTAAAACCTTCCAGATTCTTTTTTGGCAAATTTGGAAATCTTTAAAAATATTCTTTTGAAGTTAATTTTTTTTAAATAAAAAATTATTTTAAATTTTCATAGGAATTTTTTTTTATTCTCTTATTGAAAACTTTCAAAATTCTTAAAAATATTTTTTGGAAATCTAAAAAAATCGACATTTAAAGGGTGGCAGTAAGGAACTAGATAACCAACATTTTTCCAAAAATCGGTTTATTTTTATAAAAAATGAAAAAAATGAAATATACGATTTTTTAAAAGGATTTTTTCAAATTCTTACTTTTTAATATAGTAATAAACAAAGTTTTTTATTTAAATTTTAGGTAAAAATCTAGAATAGTAATTGTATCGTAGAAATACTTTTTTGCCCTTTTAGTATAAATATTTCCTTAAAATTATTATCGTTTATTTTTTTTTTAATTCTTTTCATAGGTCTTTCAGCGAAAAATCATTTATTACAGTGCGATACCGTCAGACTAAAGTTCGATTTTCGAAGCCTGTGAAATTGCAACCTGAAAATTATTGCACTATTTATTTGGTTCACTATTTAATTGGTTCAGTTTTTTTTGTCAAGCCTTTTTTACTCGGATTTAGAAATTCAATATCTCGGAAGTAACTTATGATTTTTTATTTAAATTGATGTCCGCTTTTTTTATCGCAATCCGCAGACGAGCTGACATTGTCAACTACCACGTCTATTAGGCAACACTTCCGCTTGAGAGTGAACTTTTGTTTTATCTTAAAATGGTGATTTCGATTTTACAGAATGTTTTTTCGTATCGCTGAATTAAAAAATGAAATCTCTTTCAATTTTCTCGTAGAATTACTTTTTCAAAATAAAACCCATGAATTCCCATGAATCTTCAGATAATTTAATTATTCTCTTGAAATCTTTTAAAATTCTTAAAAAGCTTCTAAATTTTTGTCTAATCTTTTCAAAACTTCTAAAATTTATAAATATCTTTTGAAACAATTCAGTTTTCTTAACATTTTTAAAATCCTACTAAATTAAAAATTATCTGAAAATCTTCCAGATTTTTTGTCCAAATATTCTGAAAACTTCAAAATAAAAATGTAATCTTATTGTCAGTACAGGTAATTTTTCGGTTATCGGTACCCACATTTTTTTGCTGGAACTCCGTAAATTAAGCTATTCTAAGTTTTTGTCCACAATTTCAGTTTTCTCATGCTAATATAATATGATAGTAAAATATTAAGAACATAATGATTTCGCAATATTAAACAATCATTTACAATTAAAAATTTATCTTTTACCAATAATGTTTAGAAACATTTAGAAATAAATTTGATCATGAAATAAAATTACTTATTTGGAAATTTCGATTTACAAAATTGATGGTGCAAAAATTCGTATTTTTTTAAAACAAATAAGCGCTAAAAATCGCATTCACTAAGTTGCGAAACCAATCAGGTTTTGGACAACAATGTGTCCCATATTTTCAAGATATTACGTAACATCACATTTTTTTAGATAGGAAGAATTTAGAAGACTGGATTTGCAAAGTGATTCAAATCGTTCACAGGAACTGAACTCTGCAAACCCAAATTATCGAAATTTGATTGGACTTTTTGGTATTGAGTAATTAATGGGCAATTATTGGATCAGGAAGTTCGGCGATTTGACGGTGGGGGCGATATCCACGTGTTACTGTTATTGTTGTTGTTGGCATCTTCGTCGCCTTGAAGAGACTCTTCGTCCGTCCTTGTCTTTCCCCTTTCCCCATTTTTCCCTGGTCCATTAGTTGATCTGTCTTTCTCTATCGTTTGGTAACTACGTGCTCTGAGATTGGTCAGACCAGAGGGCCTCCCGATTAACGGATTCTAATTGCATAGCAACAGAGAAGCCAAGAGATAGTATAATATATTTGGCGCGCGTCTCCAGCGGGCCCTGGCCTGGCCCCCTTTCGAACCCAAATTCCCGCCCGCGTTGCTCTGTCTGACTTTTTTTCCCCCTCCGCAATTTCTTGTGTTTCACTGTGTGAGTACGAATGCGAGTACAGTGCATCAATTTAAAGCAATTGATTCGCATATCTTCAGTTGCAAGGATCACACTTGCTGTGGATTGATTCATTCATTCGAGGCATAATTAATTCGTTTAATGAATCACGAAAGTAAACAATTTTCTTTTCGAGACTTTCTGGGCGTTCTGTGTACAAATTCCTGTATTACCGACAGGTACTTATATCCAGGGCCGTCAATGATTCTGATCCGTACTAAAAGGGTTCGCGTTCTTAGTTATCTCAAGCTCAAAAATGTGTATTGTTGACAAGGATTTATAAAATTGAGGAGAATATTCGTATAATTAATCGTAGCACGTTTTTGAAAATAATTGAAGGCGAACGTGGAAAAAAATATTTCAGGGTAAACAATAGTTATTTAGTCTTATGTTTTTACTTTGTCTGTAGGTAAAGGCGGTGTCCATATTTACAGTGTACCATATTTCTAAGATTTCAAATCGAAATAATTTACATTTTCAACAAAGTAGTCTAATTTTTAACAACAAAATAAATAAATTCTCTACCAAAAAATATGAATTTTCTACTGAAAGAGATGAATTTTCAACAAATAGGAGTTTTCAACCAAATTGTTGAATTTTCAGGCCAAAAAGACAATTTGAATCCTATCTAGGTTTCACTGTTTAGACATTTAACCTGTAGAAAAGTTCATTAAGTTAAACTTTCCATCGTTTTCAACTTGTTTTTATTTTTTATTTAAACTAACTTCACCCTTACAGATAGTTTTCAGTCAAGAAGATTAATTTTGTGCAAAAAAACACGATTTTTCAACAAAATATTGAATATAAATATTGGAATTTTCAACTAAAAAAGATCAATTTTCAACCGAAAATGGAATACATAGTTAAATTTTCAGTTGAAAAAATCAACAGAATAGTTACATTTTCTACCAAAGCGATCAATGTTCAACCAGTGAAATGAATTTTTAACAAAATAGTTGAGTCTTCAAGCTAAAAATTCGAATGTTTTAGAAAATTGTTAAACCTGTAAATATGAATTTTTAATAAAAAAGTTAATTTTCAGCCTTCTTGTGCAAGTTTGTTACGCAGTTTTTACTTTTTTAACATTATGTTTTTAAATTTCTTTCCAAACTTTTAAGAAAGATAATATTTCAAGCAAATAGTTGTCTTTTCAACAACAATAAAAAAAATTGTCAATCAAAAAGTTGCATTTACAAGCAAGTAGTTGAAATTTCAAAACAAAAGAGACGATTTTTCAAGAAAAAAGTTAATTTTTCACAAAACAGTTGATTGTTTAACCCGAAAATGTGAATTTTCAACAAAAAATTAATTTTGAACCCAAAAAGATAATTTTCAATCAAGAAGATTAATTACCAAAAAAGACTAATTTAAACAAAAAATAATATAAATTGTTGAATTTTCACTTAGAAAAGATAAATTTTTAACGAAAAATTGAATATTTAAATTGTCAGTTAAAAAATTATTTTCAAAAAACAATTCTCAACAAATTATTTACAAGTAAATACTTCAACTTTCAAGTAAAAAGACGAATTTTCAACAAAAAATTTGATTTTTCAATCAAATCGTTCAATTTTATACTTACAAAAATTATATTAGATTATTAGATTTATTTACAGAGTTTATTATAAACCAAAATGACGAATTTTCAACAAATTAACTAAATTTTCAACCAAATGAGTAGAATTTTTAACAAAAAATATAATTGTAGATTTTTCAGTTAAAAGGAATTAACTTTCAATATAAAAAAAAAGATTTTTCTACCAATCAATGAATTTTTAATTCGAAACGACGAATTTCCTATAAAAAAAGATGAATGTTCAATAAAACAGTTTCGTTTTTGATCAAAAAAGATGATTTTTTAACAAAATAGTTAAATTTTCGACAAAATAATTAAGTCTTTAACAATATAATAGTAGACTTTTAAATTAAAAAGAATGAACTTGCAACCAAAAAGTGTTAGATTTTCTTATTGAGTTCTATGAATTCATTCGCATAGAAGCGAAAAAGCTACAAAAAGGAGAAAAAGGGGAAGTTTTTTGAAATCAGGGGAAAAAGAGGAATTCTTTCAAAAAGGGAAAAAGAGGGGATTAGGGAAAACAGTGTGAATTCTGCAGTGTACCGAAAAAATCCGTCTATTTGTACCGAAATTTCTTTACAAATAGTCCCTTTTCCAGATTCCTCTATTCGTACCGAAATTTCGATACACAATTTCTTTGTTACGTTTTTATTATAAACAATTTTTTTAAAATTGTTTATAAAAATAACAATTTTATATTTCCTAAATGAATTTTGTTGAATAAAAACCTACCAAAGATATTTGTATAGAATCTTTTAAGGAATAAAATAAACCCTACGACATTAGGATTAAATAAGAATTGCAGCTTTTCTTTAAAGAGAAAGCAAAACATTATAAAACTCTAAATAACTATTGTTAAATAAATAATTTTAATATGAAATTTTTTAAAATAAATTTCGCCTTCAGTTCTCTACCAAAATTAGTTACGATTAAGTCTGAGAATATTTTTCTTGATTTTATAAATCATTAAATTTAGAACGCTTTAAATACAATTATTTATTTTTAGAAAAAGTCTCAAATGGAAAATCTTAAACCAATTTTTCTTATTTTCTGAAAATATAATTTTAAAAAAAATTAAATAAGAGGAAAGTAAATAGGAATTAATGAAGCAAACTGTACGCACGTACAACGTTTTGAGTGTGCGTGTATGTACAGCCGGATTCGGATGCTGGTTAGTCCTGCTGCTGCTGGTCCAGGACGCTATCCTTTTGCTCTCGTAAATCGAATAGGGGACCAAGATAAACTCACAGAATTTCGACTGGCGGCGAATTTTATCTGCAGGATAAATATTATCCGCAGGTAATGAAATCTAATCCAAAAAATATCAAGGAAATTTGCAAAAAATGCGCAAAATTACTCTTCTTATCTTAATTAAAATGCTGGAAATAATTTTCATCCTGAAATAATATTTTGTATTACATCAGACTTCACACCCTTTCCCCTATTTCTCTCTTTTTCCCTTTTTTAAAGAATTCCCCTGTTTTATTTCAAAACTAATCTTTTTTTGGTTGAAAATGAACTTTTTTGATAAGAATTTCATCTCCTAATAAATTCGTCTGGTTTGAAAATTCAACTGTTTGGTTCCAAATGTAACTGTTTTTTGTAGAAGTGGTGTATTCTTTTTTTCTTTGAAAATTCGACCATTTAGTTGAAAATTCGTCTCTTTTGCTTGAAAGTTTAAATATTTTGTTAAAAAGTCATCTTTATTTAAAATTCAAATGTTTTGTTGAAAATTCGTCTATTTGAATTGAAAAATTATGTTTTTGGTAGAAATGTCGTCTTTATTAGTTAACAATAAATTTTGTTGTTGAAAATTTAACTGTATTCTAAAAAAAACCCGCCTTCTTGGCTTGACAATTGAACTATTTGGTTGAAAATGGAACTGTTTTTCGGTGAAAATTTAATCTTTTTTTCGATAATTTAACCATTCCTTTTTTAGTTGAAAATTTATCATTTTTGTTTCAAAATTCGACCATTTGGTAGAAAAAACTCAACTATTTGATTAAAAATCCAACTATTTTTCGTTGAAAGTTAATTCTTTTTAATTTTAAAGTCTACTACATATTATATTTTTGGTTGAAAATTCACCTTTGTGGTTAAAAATTTAATTATTTAGTTGGATATTAAAATTTTTTGTTAAAGTCATATGTTTGGTCGAAAATTCAACTGTTTTGTTTAACATTCGTCTTGTTGGATAGAAAATTCGTCTTTTTGCGGAAAAGCTCAACTATTTTGTTAAAAAGTCGTATTTTTGTGTGGAAAATTCAACTGTTTTGTTCAACATCAGTCTTTGGTTGATAATATATAATTTTTGTTTGAAAATTCGACCATTTGGTTGAAAATTCATCTTTATCGGTTAAAAATTCAACTATTTTGTTGAAAATCCATGATTTTGTTTTAAAACTAAGGCTTTTAACTGAAAATTTAACTGCCATTTTTTGTTGAAAATCTACCTTTTTTAGTTGAAAATTCAACTATTTTGTTGAAAATTCATCTTTTTTAGTTGAAAATTCAACTATTTTGTTGAAAATGCAATATATTTCGTTTCATATTTAATTCAAAATGGTACCTGCAATAATTTTATTTAAAATAATTTATTCCCCTATTTTCGTGAAAAATGAATCTATTTTCCCTATTCTTGGAGAATTTTGGCTGTGAATTAATAAAAGCCCCATGTAGTTTATAAAAGAAAGATTCTTTTAAAATAATTTTTTATTTTCGATAAAAAGACTTGAAAGTGAAATCTAAACATCTAAATCTTACAGTTTATTGCGACATTTATTGAAACCTCAAGATATCTTTTTTCGGTTGAAATTACTCGGAAATATTTCGAGCCAATAAAGTGTGCCAAAATCGATTCGTTCGATTGCACGTTTCAATTTTTTAGCGATGCTTATTATAAATGACCGTAAAAGCCAATCGAGCTCTGAAGTCCAAAATCGTCTGATTCCGATAACTTTGCAAAAAAGTATGATGGACGAGGTAGTAAATAACTAAATAAAAAAAAGAAGAAAGAAATCAATTGACTTAATATCATCACTATAAAGAAGTTTTATGCAATAATCAAGAAATTGATTTATGATAATCCGAACTTCAAAGATTGCGAATTCTGAAGGAATACCATGCGCTGAAATTACGATTTCTCGTCAATTTAAAACTGCGATAAGAAGATTAAAGCCAAGATCCATAAATGAAGTTTTAGCAAACTAAATTACTTTTTAAGTGATTTTTATTTTGTAACACGAGGAAGTCTATTGAATAATAATTCGATCAAATAATAATAGTAATTTCAAGAAACTTGCCCTTTTTCCTCTTTCTCTCGTTTTTTCGGTTAAATTCATAAAACCCAATAAGAAAATTCAACTATTTTTCGTTGAAAGCTAACTCTTGTTAATTGAAAAGTCCACTGTTATATTTTTGGTTCAGAATTGATTTCTTTTAGTTAAAAATTATTCGACCACTTGGTTGAAAATTTAATTATTTTGTTGAAAATTCAACTTTTTTGTCAAAAAGTCATATTTTTAGGTCGAAAATTCAACTCTTTTGTCTGTAGATTGATAATTCGTCTTTTTGGATTGAAAATTCATCTTTTGTTAGAAAATTAATTTTTTTTGTTGAACGTTAATTTTTTTAAACTGAAAATTCTACTATTCTTGGCTCAGAATTCATCTCCTTTGGTTGAAAATTTAATTACTTGGTTGAAAATTCAACAAATATGTTCAAAAGTCATATTTTTTGGTTGAAAATTTAACTGTTTTGTTCAAAATTCGTTTTTTTTTGGAGAAAAAATGTGTCGTTTTGGGTTTAAAATTGATCTTTTGGTAGAAAAATCATATTTTTTGCGTAAAAATGCAACTGTTTGGTTGAAAATTAATCTGTTTTGGCTGATGATTCAACTATTTTGTTGAAAATTCGTCTTTTTTTGTTTCATTCATTAATTTGTTGTAAATTCGTCTTTTTTGTTTTAATTCAACTGTTTTTCATTTAAAATTGAAATATTTTTTGGTAGAAGTATCAACTATTACATTCTTCTTTGAGAATTATTTTTTGTTGGTTAAAAATTCAACTAACCGGTTGAAATTTAAAAAACTTAAAAAAAAATTTTTGCTTGTTTGTGATTCATCTCTGTTGAAAATTAATGTCTTTTCGTAGAAATTTTATCTCTTTTGATTAAAACTGCCACTGTTTTGTTGAAACTGCAACTGTTTGGTTGAAAATTAATAAGTATTCGTTGAACATTCAACCAAATTTGTTGAAAATTCGTCTTTTTTGGTTTCATTTAACTGTTGTTTATTTAAAATTGAAATATGTTTTGGTTGAAAATTCAACTACCTGGTTGCAAGTCAAACTCCTCTTAAAATTTTCACTTATTTCGTTGAGAAATAAATCTTCATTGTTTGACAATTCAACGAATTTGTTAAATTTTTTTTTTTTTGCTTGAAAATTTATCTCTTTTGGTAGAAATTTATTTTGTTGTTGTTGAAAATACAACTGTTTGGTTGAAAATTAATCTGTATTGGTCAAAAGGTTCAAACAAAGTTGTTGAGAATTCGTCTTTTTTGGTTTCATTCAACTGTTGTTTATTTAAATTAAAAATATTTTTTGGTTGCAATATCAACTATACATTGTTCGTTAAGAATGAATCTTTATTGGTTAAAAATTCGACCACCTAGTTGAAAGTTGAACTATTTTTTGTCGTTGAAAATTTAACTATGCATTTTGTGGAAAATTCGTTCTTTTTGGGCTCACAATTAATTTTTCCAACTGAAAAAATTCTATTTTTGGTAGAAAATTGATCTTATTTAGTTGAAAATTCAACTATTTGGTTCAAAATTCAACTTTTTTGCTCAAAGTTTACCTTGTTTGCTTGAATATTGATCTATTTTGCTTCAAAGTTCAATCATTTGGTTGAAAATTAATCTTTCTTGGTTGAAAATGAACTTTTTCGTTAAAAATCCATCTTTTCGGATTTAAAAGTCTAATATTTTCTAAAAAATATGATTTTTTAGCTTAAAAACTCAACTTTTTTTGTTGAAGATTCGTCTTTTTTGGTAGAAATTTAAATCTCTTTCGGTAGAAAATTCATCTTGTTTATAATTCAACTATTTTGTTGAAAATATATTTCGACTTGAAATCTTAGGAATGTTGTTCCTACATGAATTAATGAATTTTATTTAAAAGAATTTCTTCCCCTATACTCAGAAAACGATCAGGTTGAATCAAGAAAATTTTTGTTGTTTCAACCATAGAATGTGGTTATTATATGGATAACAAAACATTTGGTTGACCGAACTAAATATTTTTTTTGCATTAGCCAAATCTTTTGGTAGATGGAGTATTTGGTTGATAGAACAAACAGATTTTATTGGATCAATCAAATTTTTTATTGAGTCAACCTAAATTTGTTTGATTCGAGGTTTGATTCAACCAGATTTTCACATATCCAAGAATGTGTTCTTTTGATTCAAAAAAATTTCTTGTCTGAGTTTATTACCGTGAAAAATCAACATATTTGTCCACTTGAACTTTTTGATGTGTGAGTCAGTGACTCAGTGTATACTCTTGAATGTCGTATAGCAAGTGTCGCGTTTACTACTCTCTGTATTTTTCAATTTAATTGTATATTACATGTTTATTTGTGTAATAAACATAGTTAAAACTAACAGGTTATAGGCAGCAGGCGCAGTGGAAGCGTGCTGGGCCCATAACCTGTTAGTTTTAACTATGTTTATTACATATGGATAACAAAATATTTGGTTGCCCGAACTAAATATTTTGGTTGCATTATCCAAATCTTTTGGTAGATGCAGTATTTGGTTGATAGAACAAACAGATTTTATTGGATCAATCAAATTTTTTATTGAGTAAACCAAAATTTGTTTGATTCGAGGTTTGATTCAACCAGATTTTCACATATATCCAAGAATGTGTTCTTTTGATTCAAAAAAATTTCTTTTCTGAGTTTATTACCGTGAAAAATCACCCTATTTGTCCTGTTTCGAGAGCATGTTGGGCTGTGAAGTCTGAATTCATTGAATGGCCTTAATTAATCAAATGAATGAACCTGAACACATTATTTTGGATTAAGATTTTTATTTTTGTAGTAAGATAAGTTTTGATGGAATTTGCAGGCTGATCTGATGCTGTAATACAGGTTTTGGGGCACCTGCATTATTTTTGTTGGCCGTAATCATATCTCATATAATGACACCAAACGACCGAATTCGTGTTCGATATAAGAGCCCACTAAATTGCGTGATCGTGAATACTGAATATCATGAGGGTGAGAAAAAATGAGAACTGAGAACCTTCAACACGCCGCCATTTTCTTTCGTCCCTTCATTGCTTTCTTTATATTCTCAGAGGAGGTAAAGCGACATGTGGTTAGCGAAGAGAGTTCAACGCGGAGAGATTTAGGAGTACTTTTTAAAAAACTCTGATCCTGACCTAAGAAAATTTTATTTATTAAGTCTTTGACATTTGAGAGCCGGAAATTTTAGTCATTATTTTCAGAAAAATTTATGTTTGTGTACTATGCATTTTTTTAATTTGCATAATAATTTTATGCACAAATTTTAAAATCGAAAATTGCTTCTGGAATTTTCAATATATTTTACAGACTTTACACTCTTTCCCCTATTTCCCGCTTTCATCCTTTTTTTAAAGAACACTTTAAAAAAACCAACTATTTTTCGCTCAAAGTTAATTCTTTTTAATTGAAAAGTCCACTATTATATTTTTAGTTGAAAATTTAACTGTTTTGTTGAAAATTCGTCTTTTTGTGTTGAAAATTCGTCTTTTTGGTTTGAAAGTTTATTTGGTGGTAGAAATTTAATCTTTTTAGACTAAAAAATGAACCTGTTTATTGAGGATTCAAATATTTTGTTGAAAATTCGTCTTTTTGTTGTTGAGTTAAAGTCTGTTTAATTAAAAATTAAATTTTTTTCGTTGAAATATCAATTATTATATTTTTCCTTCAAAATTCATCTTCTTTGATGGAAAATTCAATTGTATTGTTCAACTTTAGTCTTTTTGGATAGAAAATTCATGCTTTTGGATTGAAAATTCCTCTTTTGGTAGAAAATTCATCATTTTTTGTTGAAAGATAATTCTTCTTAATTTAAAGTTTTACTATCATATTTTTGGTTCACAATTGATCTCTTTTTTTGCACATTTGATTATTTTGTCGAAAATTTTCTTAAAAATTGATCTTTTTTGCTGGAAAATGTAATTATTTTATTCAAAATTAAACTATTTTGTTAAAAAAAAACATCTTTTTGGTTGAAAATTCAACTATTTGATTAAGAAAATTAACTTTTTTGTCGAAAATTCATATTTTCGGGTTGTAAATTCAACTGTTTTGTAGAAGAAAATTCGCCCTTTTAGCTTGAAAATTCCACAGTTTGATTGACATTTTTTTTTCCTTGACTTTTTACCTTGAAAACTCAACTCTTTTCTTGAAAATTCATCTCTATATTCGTGATACATCTTTTTTGTTTGAAAGTTAACTACTTTGGTAGAAAATTCAACTATTTGGTTGAAAATTAAACTGTTTTGTAGAAAATTCGTCTTTATGGACTGAAAATTTATATCTTAGTAGAAATTTGATATTTTTTTGTTAAAAAGTCAATTGTTTGGTTAAAAATTCATCTTTTTGGTTTGGAAATTCAAATACTTTGGTACAAAAATCAACTATTTCGTTGAAAATTCATATTTTCGGGTTGAAAATTCAACTGCTTTGTAAAAAATTCGTCTTTTTGGGTAGAAAATTTATCGTCTTGTTAGAAAATTAATTGCCTTGATAAAAAATTCATCTTTTTGGTTGTAAATTTTACTGTTTTGTGGAAAGTTTGCCTTTTTGGGTAGAAAATTCATCTTTTGGTAGAAAATTGATCTTTTTTGGATGAAAATTCAACTACTTTGGTAGAAAAATACACTATTTGGTTGAAAATTCATATTTTCGGGTAAGAATTTGATCTTTTTTGGGTGAAAAGTATATTTTTTGGTTGGAAAAAAAATCTGTTTTGGTTGACTATTTTGTTGAAAATAAACTTTTTTGTTGAAAATTTGTATATGTTTAGGTTAAAAATTTTCTGTTTTATAAAAAATGCATCTTTTTTGTATTTTTTTTTCTTTCTTCACTGAAAAATCTTTCTTTGTTGAAAATTAAACTCTTTTGTTAAAATTCGTCTTTTTTAAATTTTTTTGCTTGAAATTTTAATTGTTTGGTTGCAAATACAACTGTTTGGTTGAAAATTCATCTTTTGTGACTGAAAATTCATCTTTCCTGGTTGAAAATTAACATTTTTCTTGAAAATTGATCTTTTCGGGTTTAAATGTCAAATGTTTTCTAAAAAATTCAAGTTTTAAGCTTGAAAACTTAACTCTTCCGGTGAAAATTCGTCTTTTTTGAATAAAATTCTGGTTGAAAATTCGACTATTTTGTTCAAAATGCAATATATTTCGAGTGGAAACCTTAAGAAATATGATACTTAATTAATTTGTTTAAAATGTGTTTATTCTCCTATTTTTGTTTAAAAAATCACCCTATTTCCCCTATTTTTTAAAAAGAATTTTGGGTTGTAAAGTCAGATTTTAGGATTGAGTCAAACTTTCTCTTGTGAAAAACTCTAAACTCAGGAATACTCATGTGGAATGATTATCGAAGAGTGGACTCACTGCTACGATTCGTCAGAAATTCAACTTCACTAAATAAACACACTCTGTAATAGAGATATCGAATTACCAAAACATTCTTTAATTCGAGGCGAAAGATGTAAAAGACGGATAAATGTTTGAAACTCCCCGAATTTCAAGTCCTGTAGTGTAAATTTAATTAGGAATAAAATTATTTTGTTTGCCCCTAGGTGAAAAATAGTATTTAATAAAAATGATTAATCTGAGAATATTTAAAAAACAGATAAATTAAAATAAATGGTCATACCGCTGCAGGACATTGCATAATTAATTCATATTCGAAAGGCATAACATACTATAACTGCTGACACAGGACCTCGAAAACAGGACTCGTAAGGCTCAGTTTTTTTAATGGCCTTAAAACCTCTCCTTCAAATCATTTATCTAGTTATCTGCCATCAAGAAATAGTTTTCGTAGCTATTAATTTTAACATTCCGAAGTTGATTAATAAATTGCAATTTCGTTTTGACGAAAAGAATTTGTAAAGTTTCAGGACAGATTTCTTTGTTCGCTAAAATATCGATGTATTATCTCAAAAATATTTTTCGTTGAAATCCAAGTATTTAATAAGAAATCATCACTGGGACAATATGTTAATTACTTTACGATAGAATCAATATTGCTTACGCCTTGTGAAGCGTTAATGAATAATTAGAATGACAAGCCGGTGTTTATTAATGAACCTTAGGGTAAATCAACCTACCTTAAAAGATATTAAAAATGAAAAAAATTAAAAGATGTAAGGAATAGTTTTCGAGTCGCCGACTGTATCATAAAGCAAGTTTTGTATTTTTAATTTCTTATTCTCGAGGTCTTTGAGTGGAGAATTTTATAACTTTCTGTTCCATCCAAGGAAGTGCAGTTTATTACAAGCTCTGACTTTTAGTACTAATTTTCATGCACCTGTCGCGAAAACGTTTCTCCGATCCTCCTTATCATGACATTCAGTTGCAGTTGGCGAATTTTTTTTGTCCTTTTTATCGCAAGAATTTAAATTATCCTTGAAATTATCTGTAACTATTTTTATTCTCAATCCAATCATTCTAAAAAGAAAAAAAATTGATTCTTTTATCATTTCTCTGTTAAGAGATTTAACCAGTATCAATGTCTTTGAATTGGAAACTAAATTCACTAGAAAGTGTTGCTAGAAATGATTTTTTTCATAGAACTGATCAATTACAAAAATTTTAAGGTCCAGGAACATCTGATTTAAGAGCCTTAAAATGAGGTTTTTTTACTTTGAATACGATTTTGCAAAAACAAGTTTTCAAATTGCAGTGCCCAAATGTCGGGGCTTTTGAAGATAAAAGTATCAAAGTATTAAAAAAAAAAATTTCTGGTAAAAACGCTAACAAACCTGTAAAGCGTAAATTGTCGAATCCTGATGATGATTTTTGTTTAAAAATGCTAATTTCTGCTCAAAAATACTTAACAAAACCTAAAAGTTTTAGAAATTTTAAGTCTTCTTTGAAACTTGATGAATAATATTAAAACTATTGAAAAAATACTAATTTCCAGCCAAAAACACTAACATACAACATGTATAAAAGCACAAATGTTTCTGAATTCACATAATATTTTCTATGATTTTTCTTATTAAAAGGGATTATTTGTAGATTTTATTTTAAAAATTTCAAATTTCAGATATAAACAACTTGAATTTAGAATGTATCATATTAGGGATCGTTTGAATTTTGAACTATAGTTAAACAAAGAAAAAATTATTTCTCCTTTTCCCCTTTTTGCGAGAAATTTCCCTTTTCCTCTTCATTTTAAATATATTTCCTGTATTTTTTCATACTCACATTCTTTCTTAATGCTTACTTTAAAAAGTACTTCGAAATCATTTATGTAATATTTAGAGATCGCTAAAGTTGTTTTTATTACCGATATGCAACTTTTATGAGTTAATAATTTTTATAGTTTGCAGTTAAAATTTTTTTATCTTTTTATCAAAACTAACTTCTTCACCAAGATGTGAAATTTCTTCCTAATTTTTGGTATGAGAAGCAACAATTTTGATCTTGTGTTTAACATCCATAGGGCATATACCATAGAGAGAGCATCAATTTTTTGGACTTCAGTTTTAAGGGACCCTGATTTTTTTTTAATATCAAACTGATAGGAAATATTTGTCAACTAATTAACAATAATTTTATGTGTTATAAGTCAAAAATGATTAAAATAATTATTAAATCTTGAAAATTGTAAGGAATTAAAGTATTTGTAATCAACTATGCATATAAATAAATTGAAATACCTTAGTCCCTTACTATTTTCCAGATATGAGCGATTTTATTAATTTAAAAAAGTGTAATGCACTACAAATAATTAGTTAAATTAGAGCTTATGGTACAGAAAATTATTGGTAATTAAGAGATCAATATTTCCTATGAGTTTCATATTTAAAAATAAAATTTTAGGGCTAAATTTGACGCCCCAAACTGAAATTTATCATAAAATTGATGTTTCATGGATGTTAAATACCCTTCGCATTTAAAACTGTACAAATTAAAAATTAACAACTTATAAAGCTTTGCATATCGTCTATAGAATCAGCTTTAGCTACCTCTAAATATTTGTTAAAAAGTCTGAAAAAATACGATCAAGGACATTTAAAGTACTTAAAAAATGGATTCTTCTTCTCCTGTTTTTGTGAAAAAATTCCTCTTTTCCCCTATTTTGAGCCAATTTTGTGCTGTGAATCCCGTAATAATAATGAAACTAGAATCTGAAAGTCTTGAGTTTGAGCAAAGGTTGCGTGAATTGAATTGAAAATGAAAACCAGTGAAACTTGTCACTAGCAATTACAATGACGAAAAGGCCCAAATGGCCCAAATCGATGGTAGATAAGGAAGGGCTCGCGGCTTCTCATTAGGCTGAATTTCTTCCTCTTATATGATCTTTATCGTTGATTATGAAACGGGGTTAGGTTCCTGCTGTCCATACAAAGTGAAATTTGAAGCCGAAATAATGTGTTCAATCGTGTGAATTCGTTGGACGTTTTCAACCGTGCGTTAAAACGGCGTTCGATTCTTGACGAGAAATTTACAACACTACCGTTACAACATTTTGGGCCTTGTGCTTCTCTTTGGTCTTCAGTTTAGTATTGGATGCCACTGCCTAGCAACCGAGTTCCGAGTTGATTTTTGTCAGGTGAAAAAAAGTCAAGCTGGCGAACGGAAACCACAAATTTTAAATTGCCCGCGCGATACCAAAGAACATTGGGACCACTGGGACCAGCGGCTACTTTGATCGAGAGGTTTTTACTTACGACCTGTTTGCCTGCCTTCTATCATGAATAATTCCAACGTAATGATTAACGCGAAATGACTTTTTGGAATTGTTTATTAATTTGTGCCAATATTTTTGCAAGCGATGGCCTTCAGATTAGAATTTTAGGCGAAAAGTTTATTTTTCAGTGAGAGGATTCAATCTATAAACATTATTTGCCTTTTTTTTAATCTTATTTGCAATCTGTAATATTTGGATTTTTAGTTAAGTTATGTTTGGATCTTTTTATGGTGATATGAACTTGGTTAAAAAAAAGGATTTTTTGCTCGGTTTCTAGTTTTTTTAGGGGAGATTGAAATTGGCCGATATGAAAGTAAATGGAAGCTTGATTTTGACCATTTTATCTTCAGGTCTCTGAATTTTTTTTTTAATTCGGAATGTACATAATTTAAAAATGTACAATTTTGAATGTTTACTTGAAAAATGCCAGAGAGTCACTTTTTGACTTTTGGAAAAACTTCAAATTGAATACTTTCAGATTAAAATTTACAACATTGTTTGGTTTCAGATTCAAATTTCTTTAAGTTGTATAATTTAGAAATTTTCAGTTTATAAAGTCAAAGTGGACGCAGGTCAGGCAAATCCTGAAAATCAGGGAAAAGAAAAATATAGAAAAAAAGCTTGCAAAAGTCATGGAATTTTTAAAAGAGGCATTTTAAATTTCAAACGTTTAAGTTGTGTTTTATTCCATTCACAAAATATTTCAATATTTATTAAAATATGAAAATGAAAAATTGATCGTGTTAAAGTCAGGAAAAAGTCAGGGAATTTTGAAAAAAAAGTTTTTCGGTCATCCTGATGGTTCAGATTTGATTAATTTTTAAATCGAAACTTCATAGATAAGATTATTTTAAAATAAAAACATTAAAACTTGAAATTGGCATGAAAACCTTAATAGTTAAGCAATTTGAAGTTTGAAGCTTTCACTGTTAGAAATTTCTATAGCGATTTTACTATAAATGTAATGGAAGCAATATGCATATACGTGTAGTAAATTTAATATACCATCATCTGGTAAAATTAATATACATGTATAGTAAAACAGAGCGCGTGAAAGTTGAAAGTTCTTTGATGCACACAAATCTTGTCAAATATTAAAAAATAAAGTAATAACCTACAATTCATCGACTAAATTCATATTTATAATCAAAGTGCAACGTATAGGTGGGATTTTCTTAAAAATTCACTGTAAATGTCAGAATTTTAACAAAACAACCGCTGCTTTTAGGTTAGGTGTCTTAATTATTCGCTTAATTGAACTTTTCCACTTAAAACCCAGTATAATTTATGTTTAACTAGAAAAAAATATCATGCTTTATTATTTGGAATTAACGATTACTGCCAACATTAATTTTAATTTGTGTAAAGTGAATTTACCTGACTTTTCTAAGAGTTGACCAATATACATGTATATGAAATTTACTATGCAGCCTCTTAATTACTATTTCCTGGACCGAGTTTTTAGATTTACTATACAAATGTATAGTAAATCTATATTAAATTTACAAACATTTTTAACAGTGTTGAATATTGAAAAGATTTGAATTTTGGAGGTTTTGAAATTGAACCTTTTAACATTCTGCATATTTATTTCTTGTTAATTGCGATATTTCAACCTTAAATTCTTCAATATTGAATAATTAAAAGAAATGCGTTTGAAATAGAAGAACTATATAATATAAATAATAACATATATAAATATATAAATAATAATCCTTCAAAACAATAAAAAAACAATTTATAGATAAAACATTTAAAAATTTTTTTTTTAATTCAAATCGTTAAAAATTGTGCAAATTAAAACTTAAAGCATTTAAATACTTTAAACGGTTATAAATTCACGAAATTCAAAATTTAATGTACTGAGATTGAAATTTCGAGAATTAAACAATTTTAAATTAAAAGTAATTAAAATTATACAATTTTGCAATTGAAAGTCTTGATAGATTACAAATTTATAAATTAGTCCATATCAATTGCGCAGTCTTGTACAATTTCAAATTGAAAATCTTAATATTTTTAAATGCAAAATGAAAATTTCGAAAAACTATTGGGTTGTTAAAAGTTTTTGAATACTTCAATTCGAAATACAATAAAATTCTGAAATCTGAGAACAAGGAAATAAGTATTGTCAGTTTGTTTTTAAAGATATATAAGCATAATTTTCTTAAGATTCTTGAGAAACCTTAAAAATATTTTTGAAGATTTCAGATGTCTCGAAAAAGTATCTACAAAATTTTAAAGCCTTTTTTATTTTACAGAATTTTACAAAATATTAGGAAAAATTCAATTCAGTTTAAAAGATATTTAGGACTTATAGAAGTTTGGAAGAAATTAAAAAATGTTTTATAAATTTTCGGAAATCTTTTCAAGCTTTGAAATATTTGTAATCTCCTAAAACCCTCTAAAATTCCTAAATGTCTTTTAAAATGATTCGAACTTTTCCTAAAATTAAACATTTTTATTTGCAAAATTACAAAAATTTCCCTTAAAATCTCCCAGATTCTTTTTTGGCAATTTTGAAAATCCTTTGAAATGTTTTTAAATCTTTTTTAATTTTCCCATAAATCTTAAGAATATTTGTTTATTCTCTTGAAACCTTAGAAAATTCTTAAAAAGCTTCTAAACTTTTGTTTTGAAATCTTAAAAATTTTGTTTAAAATTTTCGTAAATCTTCTCAAGGTTTAAATTATTTTCGAATCTTTTTAAGTTTTAAAATATTTGTTATCTCGTAAAAACTTTTACAATTCCTAAATACGTTTTAAAATGATTCGAACTTTTTCTAAAATTAAAAATGTTGTTTACAAAATTACAAAAATACCTTTGAAATCTTTTTAAATATTTTCTTAAAATAAATTTTTCAAAATAAAAAATCATTTTTCATTTTCCCAGTATTTTTAAGATTTTTTCATTCTCTTGAAACCATTCAAAATTCTTACAAAGCTTCTAAATTTTTTGTTCGAAATCTTCAAAAATCTACATTTTGTTTTAAATTTTTGGCAATCTTCTTAAGGTTTAAATTATTTTCAAATTTTTTCAAAACTTTTAAATGTCTTTTGAAATAAGTCAGTTTTCTTAAAAAAAAATTTAATTCTGCAAAATTAAGAAAATTGTCTTGAAATATTCCAAAATCTTTTTCGACATATTTTAAGATCTTCAAAGCTTTAACATTATTGTTTTAAAATAAAACATAAATCGTTGAAAATTTTCGTAAATTAAGACATTCTAATTTTTAATGTTTTTATTTGTAGATTGTTTTGTTTTTAAAGCTTCGAATTTATACAAAATTGAACCTTTGAGTTTGAAATTGTTCAATTTTTAATTTGAGATACTTCAGACTTAGATTTATTTCACATTAAATTCTTTAATTTAGAGATTCTTTTCCGATCACTTCAAATTATAAATCGTGTAGTTTGGAAGGCTTGAATTTAAAAATTGAAATAACCGTGAACAATTTTTGAAACCCGAGAAAACCTCGGGAATTTTGTTCTGAGTTTTGAGCAGCCAACCTGAGTTTAAAACTCATTCCTCTATCATGTTTGTGATTTAAAAAACTAAACAAATGATTATTGTCCGAAATTAATAACATTTAATTGATTTTCTGTTTCAGGCTAGTCGCACCCTCGCACCCTGGGAGCACTTGCTGCGTTGTCCAAAGTGTACTTTTCCGTGCCATGTGGATATCGAAAAGAACGTCGGCAGATGTTCCAGGCAAAGCTGTTCCATCGAATTTTGCGCAACGTGTTCGTCCAATCCTCATAGCGGACCATGCAAAACGCCATTACTCGCCACCCCGACGAAGAAGCGAAACAAGCCCCTCATCGTCGGTTCCAGACAGAGCAAGAGGAATCTTCGCCGGCTATAGCAATGTCGGAAATGCTTAGATTTAGATAGTTGATTAAGTTCGAAAGCCGAAACTACAAGTTTCTCTTCATCGCATTGAGAAGTTTTTTACCTTTTCGCAAAAAGAGATCCATATTTTCCATTCTGATCTCAATTTTCATTGTATGACTTTTCTATTTTACGTTGGTCCAGTTTTCGATAATTTGCATATTTTAAAACTGTTAAATCGCTAGACAGATATTATATCACCAGTGAAAATATTGCATCAGAATCTATTTTACACCGCAATGACTATGTTGCTCCAAGCAGTTTTACAAAGATTAATTTTAAGCATGTGAAGTCACTAGACAAAAATCTAGATCAAATTAGTTTTAGAGATTTTCAAATTAAAATTTTAAAAAGTTCCTCTTCTGAAAGGATTGTGAACTTCACAATGCGAGGCAATTGGAAGAGTTTATTGTGCATTCTCGAAGGGCAAGAAAGGGGAAAAAAATAGAAAAAAGAAGTCGCTGCCCATAAAAGTTTCGCTGCGCTCGCCGTAAAAATCGTGCAATTAGGGCTTGTGCTTCGTCTGCAATTCTTCATTGAAACTTTTTCTCCACTCTTGCCATCCAGCAAAACGACTTTTTGTAACAAGTCAGGGCTCAGCAGCATTTTTCGGCAGTTGACACCATTCTTCAAAATTTTATCCACCCGACAACTGCAGATCAAACTGTCTTTTCAAAGAAAATTAATTTAATGCCAAAAACTTGTTCTATTTTGTTGCCCTTCGACTTGCTTTCGGAGAAAATATGTAGTCGAGTCGATTGCCTATTTATTTGTAAATTTCGGGCAAGTAAAAATCGATTTAATCTTAATTGTTAATATAATTGTCGCCAGTGGCAAAAAGCCTCGATTCAACGAAGCGTTTCTCTCAGCGTGTCTAGGATTTTCTTTTCACGGGAAAGAAACGTTTTGTTTTCTCGTGTCCTACTAGTCGCGTCCGAGGACAGTTTTCTACGTCGTCAGTCGCTTGAAAGTATTATTTCGGATAGACATCGATTTAAGGACGGAAGATTGTTCAGGGAAACCTTAAAGCTTTGCAAATTGTGATTCGATAAAAAATTTCCCTCCACCGATCAAAACTTTATCATCCAAGACAAATTTGTATCGCTTTTCCTGAGCCAACGAACTTATCTTACGAATCACATCCTGGTGTACACGCGAGTAAACTTCGTGCCATTTTTTGCCATAATGATTGCCATACAACATTTTCGGTACAAACTTGAAGGAAAGAGTTCAATTTCCATTCCTGTCACGATTAAAACCATATTTTCCTGATATTTTTATTGATTAAACAACGATAAATCGCCAATGCCATTCCTTAAGTGTCTTCGTCCTAAGATTTTAAATTAAGTTAAAAAAGGTAAATTACTTTTATTATTCTGCTGGAAAAAAGACTGCATGTAAATACACGAGCGCATGTAGAGTAATATATATTCACAAGGGGAATGCCAAGTAGCGTGTTTTTTGTTTGGGTTTATAATTTTTTTTAAATAAAGTAAAATGTGAAATTTCCAGGACCCCAGTTTTGAGAAAAACGACTTTAAAGTTTCGGTTTTGTAGCCGGAAGGTTGCGGGCTTGATTCTCGCTACCTACACTTTTTTCCACATTGTTTAAATGTATTGTTACACAATTTTTCGTGCATATGTAACATTATAATAATTAAAATGCAGAAAAAATTGGTGCTGAATACTTTAAAAGTCGTTTTGCGCATGAACTTTATTTACAAAAATTATGAATCCGAATAAAAAACACACTATCTGGCACTCCCCTTGTCAGTACAAATTTCCGGGTGTTCAACGTCCGAGTCAATTTTGTGCAAAAAAAAATGCTAAGCGTGGTTCTTATTTTCTGTAACTTTAGTAACAAAATTTTATTCGTTCAACGATTCTTGTCTTTTTGTGTAATACAAAATTGTGCAAATTAAGTCTGTGTGTGTGTGCACATTTTGCTCTCCTGTATTTATTTGTTTTCCAAGAGCCTCTTAAAGAATGCTACAAAATAGTTTAAAAGAAAGAGATTTTTGCCATTTTAAAAATGTAGTGTAAGTAAGAATATTGAGATATTTTGAGATTACCATTCCAGCTGTTAGTTTAGGAATGAAAGGCTCAAATAAAACTGCTCTTTGAACCGACGAACAAATCCTGCCTGTGAATACCTCGTTGTAATTAAAAATCTCTACGAGGCTGCAAATTTTACAGTACAACTAAGACACCAGTACAATAAACAAATGTACTCTAATCCCAGTTCCATAGTTTTAATGATATTTTGCCATCAATTTACATATCTTTAAGAGTGCGAGAATGTGTTGTATAGTTTTGTGAGAGTTGTCATTTAGCGATCCCGGTAGAGGAAATTGAGTGCCTTATTAATCTAAGTGACCGAAACTCAAACAAAAACAAACTGATCTTGATACTTCGATTTTGCCAACTTTACAGCTTTACGATGTTGATGAATTGGTCAAATTTAAGTATCAATTTATAAACTAAACTTTGTTTATAGAATCACTTTGTTTTCGTTTGATCTAACTGGAAGAGACCAGTTTAAGAGAAAGTAAAGGGAGCAGAGATGCCGCGAAATCTAGAAGCGAATTTATTCGATTTTCCTAGCTTATTTCGAACTGATTTGCTCAAGCCGTTCAAAACGGTGAATAAAAGGTGTGGCGATTGCCAAAAAAAGAGGGAAGTTCTACTTAAATCTTCAGTATTCCGCGTTCGTTCGCATTCCTTTTGTTAAGTTACAAGCTCTCTGTGTCTGGTCAAGTGATTTACACTAGGGTTTCAAGTTCAGATCCGGTTTCTTCCTTACGGGACCACGAATGCAGCGATTTTCCCCCCTGTAATAATCAAAGTAGACGCCGCTCCTCGTTTAGAATACCCTCTCGGAATCTGCGACTAAATTGCATTCCGCCCCGAAAAACAAGAAAAAAAAAGAACCCAGAACCGTTGTTTGGATTTTAAATTCGCAAAGTGTGAAAAACAGGGAATAATGATTTCTCCAGAGATCGGAATCTTTTCTTGACGACGCTTTCTAATTTCGGGGGTTCAGAATTTGTGTTATAGTCGCAAACTCCAGGGGGTTTTTCTAACAGGAAATTTGCATGTATTAGTTTAATAAGTGCGAGAGAGAAACCATGACAGAAAGGGTTTTTTTATTGTAAGAAGAGAGAGGGAAGAAATTGAAATTGTATATTTATTCGTAATTTTTGACTTCCGTTTTAAAGATTGGATTTTAAAGTTTGATCGTAAAGTGCCTGTCTTGAATGTATTATACTCTCTAGTGATATATATTTTTTTATTCTTATGAAGCTTGAGAATTCTTTCCTCTCTTCTTCAAAATATCAACGTGCCTACTATCAGCTCTCTATTTGTTGCACACATTTTCTGTCATGAAATTAATACTCAGAATTTAGTAGGAACACGAATTGCATTCTCTAGGGCCTCTAGGCTTAAGTTATTTAATGAAAAAAGAGAAATTTCTAAGTATTGAAAAGGTGATACCAAATAAAATGTGCATCGTATATGCAATAAGTTAATAGAAAATCGTCATATTTTTCTAGCTGACTTATTATTATTATTATTATTGTAACTACGCTTAGAGTAAGGATGCAAATTCTGAAGCGATACACTAAAAATGCTCAATTTCATATATACTGTTCATGTATTTTACGTCATGATAGAGAACAATTAGTGTATCTGAATTTATCTTCATTTAGTAAATTTTGAAACATATTCAAACCTGTATTTTTATTTCTGATTGCAAATCCTAAACCTCTTTTATATCCAGGTCGGCTACAATATTGGAAAATCATGGAATTAAAAAAAAACACGCGCGCGCTACGCATGCGATTATTTTTTTTATCTTAGGTAATTTTTAAAGTAACATATAAAATTAATATTATACACTATTATACTATATATTATTTAACATAATAGAAAAGAAAGTCAAGAACAATATTTTTGATAATTGATGAAAATTGATGTCTTAACTTCAGAATCAATATATCATATTTGCGTACAATATATAGACAATAGGTGGTCCAAAAATGAATTAGAAATTTGTTTCGAATTTTCTTGCAGATCGTCCCAAAATTTGTTCGAATCCGCAAAAAATTGACGCGTTTTTTTTTCGAAATGATATTTAGAATTTAGAGTCGCGGTTTTTCCGAAGTTTTCAGTTAGTGCGAGGCAATAATTAATGAAATCTAACAGGCATAATTGTTCCCACAATTTATTATTATTTATAATAATATTCTCTTTAAATAATTCTAAAAAGTTGGGATTTTTTCTAATATATTCAACTTTTTGTCCATTTTTCACTTAGAGCGAGTTAAAAATTAATGCAATTTAACAAATATAATTGTTTAAACAAATTATTATGTTTATAATTGTCTTCTATACTAAAACATATTACAAATTTGTTAAATTTTCTATATGGATCATACTAAATGTAAATTTGCCTTTGAAGTAGTTACTGAGAGCCTTTTTCTTCAAATTCATATTTATTCCTAACTAAAAAGTCAAAGAAAAGCTGACACCTTCAGAAAAACCCGCCAATTTCTAGCATTAGTCTAAGAGAAGATAGTTATAAACAATAATACATTTTTTAAACAATTATGTTTCTAAAATTGCATTAATTATTATTTCAGTAAGTAAAAAGTGGTTAAAAATTTCAGAAAAAAACCGCAACTATCTAGGAGAAGATAAGATAGAACCGCAACTAAATATAGGAGAAATTGATAAACAATAATAATTTGTTGAAACAATTATTTTTGTTAAATTGCCTTAATCATTACCTCGCTCTAAGTGAAAAGTTGACAAAAAGTGAAAAACTTCAGGAAAAAAACCCGCAACTATCTAGCTTTACCATGAAAGAAGACAGTTATAAACAATAATATTCTGTTTAAACAATTATTTTCGTTAAATTTCATTCATTATTACCATAAGTGAAAAATGAATAAAAAGTTGAAAATTAAAAAAAAAAGCAACTTTCTTGCATTATTCAAAGAGATTATTGAAAATAATAATAAATTGTTTAAGCAATTATTTTTGTTAACTTGAATTAATTATTACCTCACTCTAATTGAAAAGTGAACCATAAGTTAAATTCTAAGAGAATATTATAATATTAAATTTTTTAAACAATTATTTCTGTTAAATTTAATTGATTATTGCCTCGATCTAACTGACAAATTTGAAAATAAGTTGGAAAAATCCGCGACTTTCTAACTCTATTCTAAGAGAAAATTGCTAAAAATAATAAGTTGTTTAAACAATTTATGTAATCATCTAATTATCAATAGAAAGCAGTATTTTACGTGCTAGAAATAATTTTATTTGAAAAAATACCGCAAAAAATCATAATTAGCGCCAAAAACTCACAAAATCCAATTTTTTGGACCCTTTAAAACAACTTATGGCGGTGATATTAAAGAAAATAATTATTCATTTGTATTCTATAGCTAATTGTGAAATAAATCTTGAGTTTCAACTCAACACTAGGCTTGCGGAACATCTAAATTCCAAATATCATTTTTTTTTCAACAAAAAACGTGTTTATTTTTTCTGGATTCGAACAAATTTGGGGGCGATATGAAAGAAAAATTGAAAAAAAAAATTAGGACTACCCCAATAGACAATCAAACCCTTGCATTTTGCTTAAAAAATACAAATTTCCGATGAAAATACTGACAACCTATTATTATTCAAATACTGTAAATATTCTTTGAAATCTAATGATTTTTTATGAATGATAGTAATTTTAGACGAAAAACGCTACCGTTAAATAACATAACAAAAAATTGTTTAGGATTGTAAATATTTTTTTAAACTTTAATTTACATAACCTAAAATTGTTTAGAAGAAAATTATTTTCTTTGAAATCCAATGACTTATTAAAAGTACCGATTTCTGATATAAAACGGTAACAATACCAAAAATGCTGAATTTAATCATTCTTAATGATAATCTAAAGAACAATGATAATCCAGATTTTAAAAAAATACCAATTTTCGATGAAAAACACTAACATAAAAAATTGTTCCAAAACCGATTTCCCAGGGGGAAAAAATTATGATTTAAATAAATTTATTTCTATTTTTTATCGAGAATATTTATTAATTTATTAAAATTCAATTTCTTTATTTTATTTAATTATATAACCTTAATTTGTTCCAAAATTGTAAATCCTCTTTTGAAATATATTATATCGATATTTTTGGTAAAAACCGTTTGTACACACATTTTTAATCATCTTTGAAATCTAATAATTTTTTCCCCAAAAATACAGATTCTTGGTTTAAAACGCCAGCATAACCTAAAATTGTTAAAAAGTTGTGAATCTTCTTTGAAATTTAATTTTTTTAAATTAAAAATACCAATTTCGACAATTTTTTTAAAGTTTTCAAGCTTGAAAATTTTATTATTTTAAACAAAAATCATTGGATTTGAATCTATCGATTTTTTTTAATATATAAATTTCAGATGGCGCCAACATAACCTAAAGTTGCTGATTTGTAATTACTTTTTGAAATCGAATAATTTTGTATTAAAAATACCAATAATTTCCGTTGAAATACAAAAACATAATATAACAGAAAATTGTTCAGAATTGTAGATTTTCTTTGAAATCTAATTATTTTCGTTTAAAATAACCGACTTCCTGTGAAAGATGGTAACATAACCTAAAATTGTTGAAATATATGAATTTCCTTTGAAATCTAATTTTTTAATAAAAAATACTGATTTCCGACAAAAAACACTAACATGATCAAAAATTATTAAAAGATTCTAAACCTTATTCAAACAATAATTTTTTTTAATACCAATTTTTGCTGTAAAACGCTTAACGTAAACTAAAATTATTAAAAAATATGAACTTTTAAAACATAATGGTTTTTGTTTAAAATAACTGTTTTCCTTGTAAAAACGTTATTATAACCTCTAACTGTTTAAAAATTGCAATAATGATATTGTTTTAAAATACGAATTTTGTATTATTATTATTATTATATAAATTTGTAAGACGCTAACATAACCTAAAATGATTAAAAGTTGTAGACCTTTTTCGAAATCTAATTTTTTTCATTAAAAATACCAATTTTCGATGAAAAACACTAATATAATCCAAGATTGTTAAAAGATTAACTTCTTCAAGTTATAATGATTTTTGTTTTAAAATACCAAATTTTGGTATAAAAATCTAACATAACCTAAAATTATTAAAATATGTGAATCTTCTTTGAAATCTAATTTTTTAATAAAAAATACCGATTTCCGACAAAAAAACGCCAACATAATCCAAAATTATTAAAAGATTCTAAATCTTGTTCAAATTATTATTTTTTTTTTAAATACCAATTCTTTCTGTAAAACGCTTAACGTAAACTAAAATTATTAAAAAATATGAACTTTTAAAAAATAATGATTTTTGTTTAAAATAACTGTTTTCCTTGTAAACACGTTATTATAACCTGAAACTGTTTAAAAATTGCAAATATTGTTCTA
>CAKNYM010052054.1:364939-401232 GCA_932195095.1 Andricus curvator
TTAGTTAGTTTTAAATTTAATAATTTTAGATTTAAATATTCTAAAATGTTTGGTTTCAATTTTAGTCAATTTTAAATTTGATAATTATATATTTAAATATTCTAAATTGTTTGGTTTCAATTTTAGTCAGTTTTAATTAAAAAAATTTGAAGTCAAATATTCTAAATTGTTTCGTTTCAGTCAGTTTTAAATTTAATGATTTTAGATTAAAATATTATAAAATATTTGGTTTAAGTTTTAGTCAGTTTTAAATTTAATAATTTTAGATTTAGATATTCTAAAATGTTTGGTTTCAATGTTTGTCAGTTTTTATAATAATTATATATTCAAATATTCGAAATTGGTTTGTTTCAATTCTAGGCAGTTTTATTTAAAAAAATGTTAAGTCAAATATTGTAAATTGTTTGGTTTCAATTTTAGTCAGTTTTAAATTTAATAATTTTAGATTTAAATATTCTCAAATGTTTGGTTTCAATTTTAGTCAGTTTTAAACTTAATAATTATATATTTAAATATTCGAAATTGTTTGGTTTCAATTTTAGTCAGTTTTAATTAAAAAAATTTGAAGTCAAATATTCTAAATTGTTTGGTTTCAATTTTAGTCAGTTTTGAATTTAATAGTTTTACATATAAATATTCCCAAATTGTTTGGTTTCAATTTTAATCAGTTTTCAATTTAGAAATTTCAGATATAAATATTCTAAATTGTTTGGCTAAATTTAAGTATGCTCTAAATTTAATAATTTTAGATTTAACAGGGTGTCTACCCTACCTGGAAAACCTGGAAAACCTGGAATTGTCAGGGAATTTTTATATACCTGGAAAAACCTGGAAATGTCAGGGAATTTCTTTTAAAGTCAGGGAATTTTTTCGAGAACGTGCTTAATTTTTGTAAATTGCAATATTAAATCGAATAACAATGATTCTTCATTTGTAAAAGTAGCTTTATATTACGGGTATTGAACTATTTTGTTGAAAATTCGTTTTTTTGTTTTGTTCAAAATCAATTTTTTAAGTGAAATTTCAAGTATTCTGTTTTTGGTTGAAAATTGATCGGTTTTAGTTGGTTGAATTTCATTGTTTTTGTTTAAAAATTTCAATCTTTTTTGATTGAAATATCAACTATCACATTTTTCGTTCCGAACTCATCTTTTTGAATGAAGATTTAATTACTTGGTTGAGAGTTTATCTTTTGTTAAAAAGTAATTTTTTGTTGTTGTTAAAGATTCATCATTTTAATAGAAAATTCATCTCCTCGGTTGAAAAATGAGCAATTTTGTTGAAAATTCGTTTTTTCTTTGGCTGAAAATTATTTTTTTTACTGAAAATTGATCTATTCCAGTTGCAACTTCAACGATTTTGTTGAAAATTTGTTTGTTGAAAATTTTTTTTATTTGCATTGCAAGTATTCAATATTTTGTTGAAAAATGATCTTTTTCAGTTCAAAATTTTGACTTTTTTGGTAGAAATTAATCTTCTGGATTGAAAATTAATCTTTTTGTTGGACATTTGATGATTCATGTTTTTGTTTTCAAATTCAACTATTCCAGTTAAAGATTCATCATTTTAGTTGAAAATTCATTACTTTCTTTGAAAATGCAACTATTTTTTAAAAATTAGTTTAGTTTTTGTTGCAAATAATTTTTTTTCGCTGGTAAATGCAATTGGTTGAGAATTCATATTTTTTGTTAAAAAATCAACTATCCCAGTTAGAGATTGATCATTTCAGTTGAAAATTCATCTTTTTTTTTTCAATTCAACTATTATATTTTTGGTTGAAACTCGATCTTTTTCAGTTCAAAATTCATTTATTTGTTTGAGAATGTGTCCTTTCGAAGTTCATAATTTAAATATTTCTTTGAAAATTGATGTATTTTGTTGAAAAATCGTCTTGGTGGTAGAAAATTTATCTTTTTGGTTGAAAATTCAAGTATTCCAGTTAAATATTCATCATTCAAGTTGAAAATTCATCTGTTTGGTTCAAAATAAGACTACTTGGAAAGTTGAATCAAATTTGTTTTAAAAATAAATCTGTTTTTTTTTGTGTGGAATATTAATTTTTTAACTGAAAATTTAATTATTCCATTTTTGGTTGAAAACAGATCATTTTTAGTTTAAAATTCAGCTAATTGTTTGAAAATTGATCTTTTTGAGTTAAACAAATCAACTGTTTGATTGATAATTAATGTATTTTTTGGAAATATCGTCTTTTTGGTAGAAAATTCATCTTTTTTAGTTGAAAATTCTGACTTTTTGGGTAGAGATTAATCTTCTGGGTTGAAAATTAATCTTTTTGTTGAAAATTTGATGATTCTAGTTAGAGACTCATCATCCTTATTGAAAATTCATTACTTTGTTTGAAAATCTAACTATTTAAAAAAAATTAGTTTTGTTTTTGTTGCAAATAGTTTTTTTTTCGTCGGCAAATGCAATTGGTTGAGAATTCATATTTTTTGTTGAAAAATGAACTATTCCAGTTAGAGATTGATCATTTCAGAATAAAATTCTTCTTTTTTTCTAATTCAACTATTAAATTTTTGGTTGAAACTTAATCTTTTTTATTTCAAAATTCATTTATTTGTTTGAAAATGTGTCTTTTTGTAGTTGATAATTCAAATATTTCTTTGAAATATGATGTATTTTGTTGAAAAATATTTTTTGTGGTAGAAAATTTATCTTTTTGGTTGAGAATTCAAGTATTCCAGTTAAATATTCATCATTTTAGTTGAAAATTAATCTTTTTGGTTCAAAATAAAACTACTTGGTTGAAAGTTAAATTGAATTTGTTTTAAAAATAAATCTGTTTTTTTTTCTGGGTGGAATATTAATTTTTTAACTGCTCATTCTTAGTTTAAAAGTCAGCTAATTGTTTAAAAATTGATCTTTTTGAGTTAAAAACCCCAACTGTTTGATTGAGAATTAATGTATTTTTTGGAAAAAAATTCATGGACTTTAGAGACAAATTCAAGAAATTATTATATTTTTAGTATCATTTAATTATTTAATTAATCGATCGTGCTAAAATATTTAAGAATGTCTTGTAATATTAATTAAATTCCTAGAAACTGAAAAAAAACATTATTTATAATAAACTCGCGAAAATTTATACATATTCCGAGTCGAATTTTTAAAATTAGGCACTGTCTATGTCAGCTCTGAACGAACTAGAAAAGGGGTTGGAGTTACGGAAAATTCCATAACCATAGACAGTGCGTTTAAAATATGCGGAATATTTGAATTTAAATTAAATGAAATGCCATGAAAAATTGTACCTGGAAAAAACTTAAGATACCTGGAAAAAACCTGGAATTGTCAGGGAATTTTTTTCCGGGATTTGGGTAGACACCCTGTTTAAGTATTTAAAACTTTTTGGTTTCAATTTTAAACGTACAGAATTTTCTGATTTAAAAAATTTTTCAAAGTCGCAAAATATCAAATACAAAGTCTTAATAGTTGCACAATCTTCAGTTTAAGAAATTTGTAATTACACAATTTTGAATTAAATGCCTTCAGAATGAATTGAAAACAATGCAAAATTGAGACAATAATTCGTGAAATTCAAGCTTTTTTAAATAAGAAATTCTTATAACTGCATAGAAAACTGAATTAGAATCATAGCGATATTGTTTTGTATAGATTAAAGGTTTTGAGTATAAAAAGTTTTAATAAATTACAATTCTTGGTGACTAATAATTTTTCAGTTCTAAAGAAAGTTCGGATTCGTTTATTTTATAAAATTCTGTAGCAGAAATTTTTCCATTTTTAATGTTTCTCATTTAAAATTACTTCATTTTCAACATTTTTTTAGAATCATTCAATAGGGAAGGTTAATAATTGGAAATTTTTCCGTTTAAAACGGAGGAAAATTAGAATTCTAGAATTTCAGAAGCTTTGAATTTGAAACAGTCAATTTAGTTTTTCATTTCAAATTGTCAAATTTTAATGGATCCGAAACGAAAATTATTTCTATTCAAAAGTTTTCAATTTTTAATTATTCAATTTTGAACGCTTTTAATTAGAAATAATTCAAGTTTAATTCCTTTGAATTTTGAATCAACCAATTTCCAAAATTCTAATCTGAAATAAAATTAATATATTTTGAACATTTTCAAATTGTCCTATTTTCGAAATTTTAATCTGAAATCATTCAATTTCGAAATTCTTCAACTCAACTCAAATTAAAATTCTTCAGTTTTAAACGCTTTTATTCAGAAATGTTAAAAGTGAAATTTCCTTATGTTCAATTCGAAATATTGTCCTTCCTCCTTAATTTTACCTAATTGAAAATTCTTTGATTTGGAACGTTTTCAATTCGAAATCGTTCAATATATTTTTTTAAAAATAATTGCTTCGAAAATTTTAAAAACTCTTACTGTTTACAAATTTGTTTAATAGTTGATTTTTAAATTGTTTATGTTTTTATTGTTAGGAAATTCGCGCGCGTGCTTTTACTATTAGTTATAACAATAAATGATATCGATTAAAAAACAATTTTAGTAACAGTGGTTCAACTAAAATTATCCTTTGGTTAAAAGGATTAAGAAAGCATGAAAAGTGTTTTTTGTGACCTAAAAAAAATTTCGAATGGGTTATTAAACATTTTTGGAACATTATAATAAATTTAAATTAAAAATTTAAAAGATTTTTTCAGGTTTCAATCGTGCGCGAAACTATGAATGTTGCCGACGTTTCGTGAACATTGCAGTTCACTTCTTCAGGGCTTACGTTGTTCTTAAGTATGTATTCTCTACGATGCCTGTGATTGGCCAGAGCGCCCCCTGGTGTGGGCTGGTTGAACTTGATTGGCCAATCAAGTCTTTTTTAAAAAACCCGGGAGGACGGAAAGCCAAATCGGATTGGTATTATATCCATTGTCCCTATTGATGTTATTAGGGTGTTTTAAGATTTCGATTGCTTCTCTATGCTTTCTTGGAAATTTATTGTACGTTTTTGCGATTACGGTTGTTTTTTCAAATAAAATGCTATGTCCTGTTTCAATATGATGCTCAGCTACTGCTGATTGCGTGAAATGTTTTAGCCTGACTTTACTCTCATGTTCTTTTACACGTTGACTTACCGCCCTCCCGGTTTCTCCAATATAGACTTTGCCACAAGAACAAGGGATTTTATATATTCCCGGATCACTGTTTTGTAGGGTCTTTTTTAAGTTTTTTATATGTATCGTCAGTGAGAAGGTCCATGCTTTTGTTGTCCTGTTGCTGTTGTTATGTCATAACAACATAACTGACATAACAACAGCCATACCACGCTGAAAAAACCAGTTCTCGTCAGATCACTGAAGTTAAGCAGCGTTGGGCGCGGTTAGCACTTGGATGGGTGACCATTCGAGAAAACTGAGTGCTGTTGGCACATCGTGGGTGTGGTGAGCCCACACTTGTAGTTATTTACTACAAGTTATCAACCTAGAAACACTACCCGAATCGGGTAGTGTCACGCCTACCCCGAAAGGGAAATGGCTTAATGGTATACATACATACTGAAAGGTTCTTTTTTATCTTTAGGGTTGTTTAGAAGTTGTCCTATTTTTGCAGGTGGTTTAAATATGGTTTTGATGTTGTGTTTGTTGAGAATTCTTCCTATTTGTTCTGTGATACCAACACGCACACGATTGAAACCCGAAAAATCTTTGAATTTTTAATTTAAATTTATTATAATGGATCATCGTGAAAGTCTTAAATCTATTATTAAAGAACTCTACGGGGAGAGTTTTCTTACTAAAACTAACACTTTCAGTAAGCTCAGGTCTTCTCAAGGTAAGCTACTAACATCTTTAGCTTTCTTAAAACGGTGTAGGGACAATAACATCGTCCCAAATTTCTTACAGTTAAAAAACCATTTAGGAACATCTAAATCCAAATCAATTCTACATAAAACAAGTTTGCTTCTCTTGAAAGAAAGAATACAACATACCAAATTTGCCTTGCACACTACCTCCAAAAAACTATTAAAACTTCACCTTTTCCTATCAAACACTCTCAGATTTGACATTTGGTCCACATTGGACCGCATATCATTTGACCAATCCCAACGGATTAAAGATTTTTGCACTCAAAAACAAAAAACAAAATTTGACAAATTACTTCCAGTAAGGCACGCACCATTAACTAACACAGTAAAAAACATCTCCAACCATCCTCTCAGCAATGAAATGATTTCAGCCTTATCTAAAGGACATAACTTTGCAGTAGCTCCCTCCAAAATCCCGAAAGAAGAAATTATCAGTAATTTGGAATCCACAATATATACCCTTCCGCCCGAACAAGCGAATGACATACGTCGTAGGACAGCCAACATTTTACGTGAAGCCCAACTTCCCTCCTCAAACTTAATAAAACAAGAAAAAATAGCTATTAAAGAACTCAATCAGAATAAAGACATCATAATATTACCCGCAGACAAAGGAAATACAACAGTAATAATGAATAAAGAAGACTATAACAACAAAAGCATGGACCTTCTCACTGACGATACATATAAAAAACTTAAAAAAGACCCTACAAAAACAATAGTCAGAAAAACAAAAACCCTTCTAAAAGACTCAAATCTTGACAGCGAAACAATATTTAAATTAAAACCTACTAATCCCATCTCTCCAAAACTTTATGGACTCCCAAAAATTCACAAAAATAACATCCCACTCAGACCGATCGTCAGCGCAATAAACTCACCAACTTACAACCTAGCACGCTTTCTCGCCAAAAAACTGAATCCTTTTACAGGAAACTCCATCACACACGTCCAAAACTCTTTTGACTTCATCAGAAAAATACAACAGATTCACATTCAACCCCAAGACATCCTAGTGAGTTTCGACGTAGTATCTCTCTTTACAAAAGTACCAATCTCTGATACAATCGATATTATCAAATCCTTTGCAAACTTCCCCTCCAATCTCACACCATTGATAGAACACTGTCTCACTAATACCTATTTCTCTTTCAATAACGAATTCTATGAACAAACCTCAGGAGCAGCAATGGGATCTCCAATCTCACCTGTAATAGCCAACATCTTCATGGAAAATCTAGAAACTAAAATTTTTAACAAATCCAAGCTTAAACCGGAATTTTGGTGCCGTTACGTTGACGACACTTTTGTCATCTGGAGACATGGACTTGATGAACTACACAAGTTCTTCGATTTCATCAATCAATTACACCCTAATATCAAATTCACCATGGAAATAGAACAAAACGGAAAATTGCCTTTCTTGGACGTACTAGTTTACAAACGATCTGATAACACATTAGGACATGAAGTTTACAGAAAACCTACCCATACAAACAGATACCTACATGCCTCCTCCCACCACCACCCATCTCAAAAGCAATCGGTCATCAATTCCCTTGTATACAGAGCTGTCTCCAAAACAGATAAAGATAACTTACAAAAAGAACTACAAAATGTTAAAAAAATCCCTAATACAAAACGATTACACAAACAAACAAATTAATAAAGCAATAAGAAAATACACTCAACAAAACAAGTCAACACAACCTACTGAAGAAAGAGAGAGAAAAATGACCACCACCCTACCCTACATTCAAGGTATCACAGAACAAATAGGAAGAATTCTCAACAAACACAACATCAAAACCATATTTAAACCACCTGCAAAAATAGGACAACTTCTAAACAACCCTAAAGATAAAAAAGAACCTTTCAGTGATCCGGGAATATATAAAATCCCTTGTTCTTGTGGCAAAGTCTATATTGGAGAAACCGGGAGGGCGGTAAGTCAACGTGTAAAAGAACATGACAGTAAAGTCAGGCTAAAACATTTCACGCAATCAGCAGTAGCTGAGCATCATATTGAAACAGGACATAGCATTTTATTTGAAAAAACAACCGTAATCGCAAAAACGTACAATAAATTTCCAAGAAAACATAGAGAAGCAATCGAAATCTTAAAACACCCTAACAACATCAATAGGGACAATGGATATAATACCAATCCGATTTGGCTTTCCGTCCTCTCGGGTTTTTTAAAAAAGACTTGATTGGCCAATCAAGTTCAACCAGCCCACACCAGGGGGCACTCTGGCCAATCACAGGCATCGTAGAGAATACATACCTAAGAACAACATGGTTTCAGGTCAGCCCTGAAGAAGTGAACTGCAATGTTCACGAAACGTCGGCAACATTCATAGTTTCGCACACGATTGAAACCCGAAAAAATCTTTTAAATTTTAAATTTAAATTTATTACAATGGATCATCGTGAAAGTCTTAAATCTATTATCATTTTTGGAACATTTTTTTCGTTGAAAAATACAAGCATTTTTTAAATCTAGTATTATCTCAGGTAAATAAAATAATTAACTTTCGATTTGTGATTTTAATGACAGGGGTTTTCGCTGTTTCGAAACCCGAACAAAAATATTAAGAAGTTGAAAATTGACAAAATGGCGACCGTTTTTCTGAGAAACGAAAAGTTGCGCTTATTAACAAAAAATGTGCGAGATACGGAAAAAAGTTCAGAAGTAAAAAGGTTTCTCTCAAACAGTTCTAGTAAAAGTTCCTTTTTTATCAATTTATGTTTTGCACGAATTGATTTTTGAATTTTTCATATTTTTTTTTGCATAACAATGTAGCATAATGTTTATAAAAAACATTTTCACTTTCGGTTTTTCGAATTTCGCAAAAAAAAAATGAGAGAAAAAAACAAATTTTTACAAAAACCTACATTTTCTCCCAAACATAAATAATTTTTCTGGTTTTTTAATTTTAATTTCGACACACATAATTCACGATGTGTAAAAAAGTTGAAAATTGATGTTCCATCACAAAAAAGTCTCAAATCCGAAGAAGCGTGTCCCGGAAATTGTATAAATCCACTTATACGGTCAATTTGAAGGTGGAATTTAAAATTTGTGCCAATTTTAAACTCGATATTATTAAAGGTATCACCTCCAGTAAATAAAATCAAGAAAAAAAATTCAAAATCCTTGGAGCGGACGGGGGTCAAATTGGACCTAAGGTGCCCCGGAAATGGTATAAATCCACATATATGGTCAATTTGAAGCTTGAAGTTAAAATTTGTGCCGATTTCAAACTCGATATTATTAAAGGTATCACCTTCAGTAAATAAAATCAAAGCAACATTCAAAATCCATGGAGCGGACAGGGGTCAAATCGGACCAAAGGTGTCCCGAAAATGGTATAAATCCACTTATACTTTCAATTTGAAGCTGGAATTTAAAATCTGTTCCAATTTCAAAATAGATATTATTGAAGGTATCACCTTCAGTAAATAAAATCAAGAAAAACAATTCAAAATCCATGGAGCGGACGGGGGTCAAATTGAACCAAAGGTGCCCGGAAATGGTATAAATCCACATATACGGTCAATTTGAAGCTTGAAGTTAAAATTTGTGCCAACTTCAAACTCGATATTATTGAAGGTATCACCTTCAGTAAATAAAGTGAACAACAAAACTCAAAATCCATGGAGCGGACGGGGGTCAAATTGGACCAAAGGTGCCCCGGAAATGGTATAAATCCACTTCTACAGTCAATTTGAAGGTGGAATTTAAAATTTGTGCCAATTTTAAACTAGATATTATTAAAGGTATCACCTTCAGTAATTGAAATCAACAAAAAATTCAAAATCCATGGAGCGGACGGGGGTCAAATTGGACCAAAGGTACCCCGGAAATGGTGGAATTTAGAAGGACCTAGCCGTTTAAGCATGTAAAATCTGCCCAGCACGTATTAAGTTCATATTTACGTAATAGTTTCATACCCATATGAAGTATAATTTCGCCCAATGATAACCTTAAAATTGCATTTTTGATTGAGTTATGGAGGGGGAAAGAAAAATAAAAAAAGTGGTTTTTCTCGAAAACGACTCAACCGATTTTGATGAACAAAATATATGTTACATACATCAATTTGTTTTTATGTCATATTTTGGAGATACACCTACAATTTTTCCTGAAAAATATCTTCAGATTATCAGTTTTGAAACATATTTTTGCTGAATTTTTTTTGGATGTATAAGATGGGTTAGAAAAATAAAAAACATGCATGCAGCAATACGCTCATACAGCACCCTCCCACACGGCTGCGGAATGCTACAATCAAGCGGCTCAATCTATTTTTATGGAAAAAAGTGTCATCAATATCAATGAGACCATTAAGAAAAAAATTCTTTTGCCATTTTGCTTTGGCTTGAGTGCACTTATTAGGAATGATCTTATTAACAATCATACCACTGAAATAGCAAAAGCATTGTTTGATATTCATAACAAGTTATTATTAATTTGTGACGGTACATATGCACGACATCAGAAAAGTACTAACAATGAATATCAAAGGAAATCCTTTTCAGGACAGAAAAAAGTTCCGCTGTGTAAACCCTTTACTATCTGTACAACTGATGGATACGTGTTGGACATGCTTGGTCCATACCTTGCTAACCAAAATGATGCAGTAATTTGGAAAGATATCATACAAGATCCAAATGGTTTATGCAAGCTTCTGAAAGAAGTAGATATTTTTGTTCTCGATATTGCGGGTTCCGAGATATAATAGATTACTTAGAGAAAAAAAAACTTTAAGGTATTAATGGCTGATTTGAAAGGTCAAAGAAAACAATTGTCGACCGAAGAATCCAATCAATCTCGCTTTGTCACTAAGATTCGCTGGGCAGTTGAATCAGTTCACGGTGTGCTCAAACAAAAATATCGTCTTCTTGACCATAAAATCGATAATAAGCTGATACCAAAAGTTGGAATATATTTCCAAATTGTGTCGTTTTTGAATAACACATACTTTGGCTATTGAGGCGGAAGAAAAGGGATGGTTTCGCCGAAAACTCCCTTTTCAAATTATTATGTGCGATGACATTTTGGATTTTCCGGAAATGACCGAAAGAGATTTGAAGATTCTATTCACTGGATCATACCAACTTTCTCAAGCGGTGTCATATTTGGCAGAAATGCTTGACAAAGATGGCAAACTGAACATTGAGTATGCTAAAGATGAGAAAAATATACTCAAATTAAAAGTACCCTCCAGACATATTTCTCGCACAACATATAGATGTTTCTTAAGACACAAACCTCACAGCGTTGGAGTTTCTGGTATAACAGATTACGCTTGCGAGTGTGCGAATTGTAGACGAACTGTTGGTTGCTGTTGGCAACCAACTATTCTAGAATTTCCAAACCAGCTGAAATACTGAGCGATATATTAAAAAAATCACTTTACTCCAGTGATTAAAGATGATCGCGAGGAAGATTGGAACCCCAGTGATAAAGAGTTCATCTGAGAGGCGCGAGGGGACTCACCATAATAAAGCACCCCGATTTGTGAGAGGCGAGGGGACTCACATTAAAAAAGCACCCCGATAAGGAGTTTTAAAACGTACTGCAACCTCCTCGTGGTAAACTCTGGAAACTATGATTTATGTATAGGCTAGCTGCAGACGTCCTTTGTAGCACAGGCCAGCGCTGCGTGTGTGATTTTTTCAGTCATCACGGAGAAAAATGGATGTTTAAATGTAGATGTTCAAAGGGTAAGATTGTTCCGCCTAACATGCAGATATTCATGCCAAACATCTACTATCTTTTTGAGATGTTAGGCGTAAAAATTTTTTTATGTTAAACTGTAACATATTCAGATGTTAAAATCATCTGAACGCATGCGCATTGCGCATTAGAATTTCACGACTATATTTGACGGCTATATAATTTCGATATTACAATTATGGAATATTACAATTTTTAAACATTTTCAAAGAATCAAAATTAGCTATCCTTAATTAAAATTGTATAAAGACTTTTGTCTGTCTACACGACGGAACAATGTTCTTAAGTTTGAGGTTATATATTGACTCGAACACCTTTGAACATTTGACACGTGATTTGACAAAATGTTTGTGAATTTATAATAAAATATGAGTTTAAGTAACCTCAAATAGATAGAATTTTAAACGCAGATTACATATTATTCGTTCTTAGCTTACTTATCCCGTTTTTATTTTTTATTTTGAATTAAAAATATTAAACAGAACCTCAGCTAGACTGAATGTATTATCTGATCGGCATTTCATATCCTGTATCTGTTTTTCGTTCATGTACGAAAATTCAAGTTTAGTTTTAAATTCACAAATAAGTTATCAATTAATTCCTTAAATGCTCAGAAATAAGTAAATTCTTCAAATATTTACAGCCGTTAGTTGACATAACCATACATGTAATATTTCGGATATTTCAGGTTGAAAATTTTGGATGTTTCAGAGTAACATCTCACTTTTTAATATCTACAGATCCTAACTTTGAACATCTAGATTGCTGTCCTATAGTTAAATATAAAATATGTTAACCCTGAAGATCTAGATGTTACGTTTAAACATCCATTTTCTCCGTGCATCTCATACCTCTACAAAAAAGTCGTTTTCGAGAAAAAAAACTTGTTTATTTTTTTCCCCCTCCATAACTCACTCAAGAATACAATTTTAAGGTTATCATTGGGCTAAATTATATTTCACATGGGGATGAAACTATGACGTAAATTTGAACTTAATACGTGCGGGGGCAGATTTTACATGCTTAACCGGCTAGGCCCTTTGTGCCAATTTTAAACTCGATATTATTAAAGGTATCACTTTCAGTAAATAAAATAAGAGAAAAAAAATTCAAAATACATGGAACGGACGGGGGTCAAATCGGACCAAATGTGCCCTGGAAATGGTATCAGCCTAAGTGTGATATTTCCACACTAATTTTTACGAGTTTTTAATTTTCAATTTTTTATATTTTATTCTGCATATTAATGTAGGATAATATTCATAAAAAAACATTAGCACTTTCGGTTTTTCGAATTTCGCAAAAAAAAATGGGAGCAAAGAAACAAATTTTTACAAGAGCCTACATTTTCTCCCAAACAGAAATAACTTTTCTGTTTTTTTAAATTTTAATTTCGACAAACATTATTCACGAGGTGTAAAAAAAGTTGAAAATTAAGGTTCCATCACCAAAAAAGTTACAAATCCGAAGAAACGTGTCCCGGAAATAAATGGTATAAATCAGCTTATACGGTCAATTTGAAGCTTGAATTAAAAATCTGTGTCAATTTTAAAGTGGATATTATTATTCGGTCCATTTTGGGTTATGACACTTACAATTTAGAATAGCGTTTCAGAAACTTTGACAATACAAGGTATAGGTACTAAGATTTCAGTAAATCATTTGAAATACTCAGTTTATCCTTGACTACTCATTTTATATTTTAGGTCTCCGAGGTAGCACGAAGAAATCCATGAAAGTTGAAATTTTACAAATGTACCTGGAAACGTTCATTGTCGTCATTCTCATTTCCGTTCGTCGTGACAATCATCCATTAAAATTTACAATTTTTCCATTTTTGTTATGTTCTCATCTATGCGTTTTTATTTCCACGGTGACATGTTCTTCTGATGTACAATAGGGCTGTGAGCGATATGATATGTACGTTTTGCACACGGAAAAAATTTATCCGTGAAAAAGTCACGAACTTAGAGCTAGGTCTCGGATACGAGATACAAAAATGAAATATTACATCCTCATTTCTATGAGAAATGTATGGATAAATTTCAAAGTTTCTGACGAACAGTTCGAATTTTCTCCGAACAGTTCCTGAAAATTTCAGACTGAAATATAAAGAGGAAAAATTTTATTTGTGCGATTTAATTTATAAATTCGCAACTCAGTGCGTAAACACGCGCAGCCATCAAGGCCAAACAAAATAGCTATTATGAAACGTCTAGCCACTCATCCGACCAGCTCGTAGCACACATACGAGCGCACACACGCACCGCGCGTTTGGGCGAGCGTGTGTGCGGGCCACGTACAGGCGAACATGCTTTCCAGTTCCCAGATTTGTCGGGCAAGCTCGTGAGTGCTCTGAGAATCTTTTCCCAATCACTCGTAATATTTCTGTAATTATACACGTAAAAAAAAGCGATGAACCGTTTTAGAATTTTCACATCGAGTTCGTCAATTCTTTCTCGAAGTTGTCAGATTATTTACGAAAATACATCAATATCCGATGAATTTTTCTCATATCCGAGACCTAGCTACTAGTTCGTGACTTTTTTACGGATAAATTTTTTCCGTGCATAAGTCTTTGCCATGTCTGTGGATGCCTATTGCAGGGTTTCAGCTTTAAGAAGTGATGGTATCAGTGGGAATTTATTGCACCTTCACCATTTCTGAGTTGATGGCCAACGGTTTCTCTTTAGGGCCCTTAGGGTAACAGAGGACCGTTTCTCTAAGTCTAAAGTCTAAGCTAACAGTCTTGCTTAAGGTATCTTCCGTCGAAGCACCTGTCGTTTTTCACTATTTAAATCGTGGGAGGTCCGTAAGCCATCCTTCTGTACTTCTTCAAATTTGTAATTTTGCATCCCTCCAGGAGAATGAGCGACAGTAGAGCTTCGACTTTCACAGCAGATACATACTCTTGCTTCGTGAAATATTCAATTTGTGACTTTTTTCCCCATTTATAAACAGAGTGATTACTTTACGCGTTTGCAAATGCCACGTTCAGAAAGCATTTTCATCAAGCGGTAAGTGTAGCATACGTCAACTATATACCGAGTCTATTAATAATTATTAAGTTTATTCCATTACTAATTATGTAGCTTCAAGTGGAAAACAGTTTAAACAATTTTGTTTGTTAAAATGTATTAACTGCTACCGCACTGTAATGGCAAAAGTGGAAAAAAAGTAGAAATTTTTTGAAAAGACCGCGACTTTATATCCCTATACAGGTGCGCGGGTATACTGAATTGGCCCTTATTGGACGACTCTTGTGGGGAGCAAATTGCTGAAACCAATAACAAATTGCTCAACAAATTTTTTGAGCGATTTGTTATTATTTTTCGTAATAGTTTGTTTCATTAATGCATTAACAAAAATATTTGTTTACACAATGTATATTTGTTTATAACTACCTTCCCCTATAATAGTAAATAACATTCGGTTTCAATTAAATATATTACATTAAATTTCCTCCCTGGAAATTCTACTTTGCTATAACCAAAAAGATCATTATGCTGATCTAAGATTCTAATATATCCATATTTTCGCATTCATACTTATTCTTTCAATTCTCTTATTCTCAAAATCTTCTTGGTGCTTAATTCATCCTTTTGGTTCGAAATTCCTTTAAAAGTTCAAATATTTTTTTGAAAATTTGAAGATTGATCTTTTTGATTGAAAATGATATTTTTCTTATTTAAATGCAGTTTTTAAACTCGAAATATAACTTCCATTTTTCAACGAGAATTTATCTTTTCTGATAGAAATTTAATCTTCTTCGTTGAAAATTTACTGTAATTTTACTGAAAATTAATTTTTTTTACTGAAAATTTAACTATTCTATTTTTAGTTGAAAATTTATATGTTTTCGGTGAAAATTTAACTATTTGTTTAAAATCTGTCTTTTTTTTTTTTGTAAAAGTCTCATTAGTTCAAATTTCATCTTTTTGGTTAAAATTAATTTCTTTGGTTGAAAATTCGTTTGTTTTTTGTTTGGAAATTTATTTTACTGACTGAAAATCATCCTACTTTATTTTTGGTAGGAAATTAATCTTTTCAGTTTGAAATGCATGTATTTGGTTGAAAATCAAAATTTTTTTAGTTGAACATTCATCATTTTAGTTGAAAATCAGCTTTAACCATTACATCTTTTGTGGAAAATTCACTTTTTTTCGATGGAAGTTTAATCTTTTTCGTTAAAAAATTATCTGTTTAGTAGAAAATGTAACTATTCTATTTTTTGTTAAGAATTAATTTCTTTCATTGAAAAAAAACTGTTAGTTGAAAATTAGTTTTTTTTTGTTGATAGAAAATTCATCTTTTGGATTGAAAAATCCACTACTTGAACAAAATTTCATATTTTTGGTTGAAAATTCATCATAGTGATTAAAAAATAATTTCTTTGGTTGAAAATTCGTTTCTTTTTAGTTAAAAACTAATTTTTTCAACTGAAGATATAACTATTCCATTTTCATTTGAAAATTTATATTTTTCGTTGAAAATTAATTAATTTCGCTAAAAACTCGTTTTTTTTAAATTTACTTTTTTCACTGCAAATTGAAATACTATATTTTTGGTTTGTAAATTTACCTTTTTAGATTAAAATTGAATTCTTTTGTTAAAAAATCTTTTTTTTTGTTATGGAAAAAAATTAGTTTTTATGTGTTGCACATTTATTTTTCTAACATTTTAACTATATTCTAACCTTGGTTGAAAATTGATTTTTTTTTAGATGAAAATTCATAAACTTTGTTGAAAATGAGTCTTTTTTGGTAGAAAATTAATCTTTTGGGTTCAAAATGCAACTATTTGGTTACACATTCACATTTTTGGTTGAAGATTCATAATTTTAGTTGGAATGGAAGCTTCTAATGTGTCCCCTAAGGGTTTACATTTTTCTTGTATCTCTTCCCTATTCCTTTACACCCCCCACACACTTTCTTGGTGGTGGGAGGGGGTCCTACAGTTTAAGGTGGGTTCCGAACCACCAAGAGCAACTCATACCAACATAAACCTTAAGTACTTAGAGAACCTTTTTCTCTAGAGGTACCGGTCCCACGCTAGTGTTCACCGCATGGGCCGCCGAGGCTCTTCCAGAGTGCGAGGCGGGAATCGAACCCGCAAGCCGACGGAGTGGACCATCGTCCCGCTTCATCATTTTAGTTAAAAATTCATTTCTTTGGTTGAAAATTTATCTTTTCGGCTTGAAAACACAACTAAAAAGTGTTTTCAGTATATTTAGAAACAAAATGTATTTTGCATTAATATTATTAATCTTCTAGGTGTATGATTGGTTTCATACCTAGAAGAATTTAGAAATAGGGATATTGTAGCAACCTTGAATAAGGCACTGTTTAATGCGAATAATATGTTTTCTATCACTTTGACTTCTTCTATTATTTAAATTTAGCACCCTTTCCAATAATTTAAAGCGATGCATTATCCCGCGAAATTTAAATAATGTAATTATTATTATTAAAAGTAGAAAATACATTCCCCCTGAGAGCGGGGACTGCAGGGGGAAGGACACGTTTCTTCGGATTTGACCCCCGTCCGCTCTATGGATCTTGAAATTTTTTTTGATTGTATTTACTGAAGGTGATACCTTTAATAATATTGAGTTTAAAACTGGCACAAATTTTAAATTACACCTTCAAATGCCCGTATAAGTGGATTTATACCATTTCGGGGGCACTTTGGTCCAATTTGACCCCTGGCCGCTCCATGGATTGTTACTTTGTTTAAATTTTATTTACTGAAGGTGATACCTTTAATAATATCTGGTTTAAAATTGGCACAAATGTTAAATTCCTCCTTCAAATCGAGCGTATAAGTGGGTTTATACCATTTCCCGGGCACCTTATGTCCAGTTTGACCCCCGTCCGCTCTATGGATTTTTACTTTTTTTTTATTTTATTTACTGAAGGTGATACCTTTAATAATATCTAGTGTAAAATTGGCACACATGTTAAATTCCACCTTCAAATGTCCGTATAAGTGGATTTATACGATTTCCGGGGCACGTTTCTTCGGATTTGACACTTTTTTGTGATGGAACATTAATTTTTAACTTTTTTTACACATCGTGAATAATGTGTGTCGAAATTAAAATAAAAAAATTATTTATTTTTGGGAGAATTTGTAGATTTTTGTAAAAATTTGCTTTTTGCTCCCATTTTTTTTTTTTTTGCGAAATTCGAAAAACCGAAAGTGCAAATGTTTTTTATAAACATTATCCTACATTTTTATGCAAAAATAACATGAAAAATTCAAAATTAAAAATTCGAAAAAATTAGTGTGGAAGCGTCACACTCAGGCGTCTCGAACTTCAGCCCTATATAAAATTGTTGTTTTCAGAAAAAGGGTCACCATTTTGTTAATTTTCGACTTTTTTTCTGAATCCGAAACAATAAGAAACTCAGCATCAGAATGAAAAAATTTAATTACATTATTCATTCTGCTTAATAATGTCTTATTAGAAAAAGTGCTCGTTAAAAAAAATGAACATTTTTGGCATAAACTTGTCTAAGTTTCATTATTTCTTAAATTTTGCGCCAAACTGCTTCTTCTTTTAATTTCAAAGGATTTCAAATTTTATATAATTCTAATTTCAAACTGTATAAATTTCAACGTTTTAGTTTAAAATTGCACAAATTCTCTCTGTTCTAAAATTAAGAACTTTTTCAGTCTCAAACTAAATAGTACTATTTAAAACTAATAATACCGTAATAATGAAAATAACAACAATGTCTAATTTTCCATATTTTTCCAGTGATTCAAATCTTCATCGACTTCAGCGCCTCTCAAGATGATGAACTTCTTCAGAAAATTCATCCCAGGTTCAAACTTACCATCAGAATCTCCATCCCTCGACGAGATAAAAAACCACACAAGTGACTACAAAGTAGAAATTTTTTTCTTCAATTTCCTAACTCGAGAATGGGCCGAAAGTATCCCAGGCTCCCTCACCATCGAAAAATTTGGAAAACCCGAAAGGTCATTCATCATAATAAAAACAGAGGCATATCAATACAATTTCATCCGGAAAATAACTCGAGATTTTGATTTAATCCCCAAAGACGAAAAAACATGGATGCTTCGAGTTTCACTACAAACTAAAAATTTAGAATACAAAGAACGTAACATGATAGCTTGTAGATTTTCGACTCCGGAAACAGCAAGATCATTCAATAATGCAATAAAATACATTCAAGTTGGAGACACAACAGGTTTTGAAAATTTGACTTTTCGATTAGAAATTATAAGAAGAATACACGAGCGAGAAATTTTGGAAAAAGAAGCTGCTTTGTTTGCGAATTTTCCATCTTGGGATGATTTAATTAATGGAAAATACTATCAAAGTTTTTATAATAAGGGAGATTCTTTTCGATGTACAGCTGAGGTTCGCGAATTTGATTACAGTGCCAAAAAATGGAATAACATTTTTCTAGGGATAGTGAAAATTGAACATTTGAAAAATACCGGGCAAACGGTTCTCACAGTTATAGAAAATGAAGACTTTTTGAGACACGAAATAACTTTAGATATCGAATTAATCGCTATTGATGATAGAACCTGGATGTGGAGGGGGTATAAAAAATGTGAAAAAGATGTAAAAAGTCTTTTGATTGGATGTCGATTTATAAGTATAAAAGTTGCCAGAAGTTTTATGGAAGCTGTGATTAAAGCTCAAGTTCATGCACCTTCAAGATGTGCTTTTCGAGATGAGTACATGAGTGGAATTTTCAAAAAGGAATTCGAAGTTATTCTGGAAGAAAATCAAACAGCTTTGGAATCAAATTTTCCAGGGGAATATGAAATTGCTGAATTAGAGGATCAAAAAATCCCAGATTTGGAAGATGCTTGTCTTCCCAGTACGTCGAAAGAAGATTCTCTTGAGAGAGAATTGACAGAAAGCTTGAGTAAATTCCCAAAAACAGTTTCTTCTATTTCCCTCTCTTCTTTTTCTATTTCTTCCGACAAAAGTTCTTCAAACGATCAATCAAAAATGGAAATTTTGGGCGAGTTCAAAGCTGAGTTTTTCGGTTTTGATTCCTTTACCAAAAAGTGGAAAGACAACGGTAAAGGGATGATGAAGATATTAAGGAATGTAGAAATACCGAAAATAATTATTGCAATAAAACCTGATGAATCTGAGGAGAAAACTGTTTCTAAAATAACATTAGATTTTCAGTTGACAGAAAAGGGTCCAAGAATTTTCTTCTGGAGAACTAGTATCAAGGACGTGAAAGATTCTTTGTTGGCGATCAGATTCGAAAATCGAGAAATGGCTGAAGCGTTTAAAAATGCAGTGAAAACTATTCAAGATATTTATGCACCTGAACTTCCGAGCGATGAATTCGAATTGGAAATTTTGAAAAAATTGTACGAGGCAGAAACAGAAGAAAATTCGATAGCTTGGGAAACTGATTTTCCTTCTCATGTGGATCTTGCTTGGCTTGGTGCATCGAATATATCAAAATTGAGAGACAATACTGAAATTTGTGAAACGAGATTTAGTAAAGGGGCACTTTTTGCTTCTAAAGCTGATTTGTATAAATTTGATAATAATTCTAGAGAGTGGAAAAGAGTGACTGCACTTCCAGGGTTTGTTGCAATTAAAAGAAAACGATTTCAGGAGTTTCAGAAAACATTAATTAATGCTTTTTCGGATGAATTTAAGGGAAGAATTGTTGTAAAGTGTGAAATAGGGAGCAATTTAGAATTGAAGTTGAAAAATAAGACAACCTGGATTTTTAGAGGGTATGTGGAAATTGAGAATGGAGATTTGGAGAGTTTTTTGGTTGCGTCTCGATTTCCAAATTCGGAAACGGCGAAAAGTTTTAAAAAAATTGTAGAGGAGGTGCAGCAACATTCTCCTTGGAGGTGTTTTGTTCGTGATCAATTTTTAGCAGAGATTTTGAAAAAGGAGAGTGAAAGTGTACTTGAGGAAAATGAAATTGCTTTGAATTCGAATCTTCGTGAAGACTTGGAAGAAGTTGAGAATGAAATTAATAATGTTGATTGGAAGTTGGGTCCGCATCCCGAAATAAAACCTGCCTAATTATACTTAACTCAATTAATTCTATATCTAGGTTTACGAACACGGTGGAAAATATGTACAAAAATATGAAAATTTTTATTGTACATATATGTATAATTTTATATTTAATTATACTCCCAAATTTTGACGATACTATTACAGAAGCGAATTAAATGAAAAAAACATTTTAATTAATTAGCTATGTGAAAACAAAAAAATAAATTACCAGGCAAAAATTTTCCGAATTCAAAAAAATGTAATCACATCAAGGACTTTTACGAAAAAGTTATAAAAGGGATAGAAGGAGAAAATTTCCCCGGTGTCATTATATTTTTTCAATTCGGTAAATTTTCGCTTGGTAATTTATTTGGAAGTGTCTATTTGTACCGAAATTTCGGTACAAATAGCCCCTCTTCCAGCTCCCCCTATTCGTACCGAAAAAATTTGGCTATTAGTACCGAAATTTTTGTACACGTAGACACGGTCAATTTATTTATTTATTTGCACATAGTTAATTATTTTAAAAGTCTTTTTTTCATTAAATTTGTTTCTGTTATGGTATCGTCAAAATTTGCGAGTTTAGAGCTTTCTTATTTACAATTGTTGTCAATTTCTTTATGAATTATTAAGTTAGCTTTTAAGTTTATTAGTTAGGAATGTTTTGACAAAAATATGTTTTTATTCATATGATTCTGAAGAACACTATTTTTTACGTATTCAGGTTTTAGTTATTGTTTAATTTATTAAGTTATTTAATTTTTTGAATAAATTATTTAGATTTTTTGTAGAAATGTTTTCAGAGGAATTTTTTGTTTATTATTTTTTGTTAAAATCACGTACAACCGGGAGTTTTTTCAATTTTTTAGACATATTTTCAAAAATTTTCGTAATTATGTAATTTCTGGAATTTAATTGCTTTCGGAATATTTTATAGTTTCGTTGATAAAAATTTTCGGTAATTGCTTTTTTGTTGACTTAAAAATTGATAAATTTTCATTTTTCGCTAGTTATCTGTTTCGATAATTATATTTTCGGTATTTTTCAACATTCGGGATTTTTCCTTTTCGTCAAAATTATTTCATCCCGGTAATAAATTTCGGAAAATTATGATAAATTTTAAGAAAATTCAGTTACACGTTTCGAAATTTTTAGTCACAATCACGGAATTTCTGATACATTATATTTGTAAATCTTCTTCCGTTAAGAAGGAGCTGATGAGAAATGAAAGAGTGGAAGAGTGGAAGAGCGAGAAGAAAAGCTGGAAGGCGTGATGGTGAGAAGAATAAAGGTAGGAAAAGAGAAGGTGGCGATCGTTTGTGTGTATAGAAGGAGAGGAGAAGAGGAAGGATGGAGAGTATTAAGGGAATGGATGGAGGGAAGGAATGAAGAGTTGGTCTTGATAGGAGGAGACTTGAACGCGTGGACAGGAGAGTTAGGGGGGGAGATATGGGATGAAGAAAGCGAAACTTTTCGAAGAAATTCTAAGCACAGGGAGATAGATCGGGAGGGTAAAACTCTTTTGAACTTATTAGGAGAGGAGGGGTGGTTTATCTGCAATGGAAATATAAGGGGAGATGAAGAAGGAGAATTGACTTTTATAGGGAAAGGGGAGACAGTGATTGATTACATTCTAGCAGAAGAAAGAATAAGGAAGAGAATGGATAAAATGGAAGTAGGTAATGAAATAGGCTCAGAACACTTCCCGCTAATAGCGACATTGAAATGCTCAGGATGGAAGCGGCATAGCGAAAAAAGGGTAAGAACTGGCGAAAGGAAAGTAAAAATGGGTAGATGGGGAGAGGATAAATTGAGAGAATTTAAAGAAAGAATGGAGAACGAGGAGATTAGAGGAATGGAAGGGGAAGACGTGGACACGCGCCTTGAAAAGATAAAAGAACTAACCGAGAGGATAAAAGAAGAGGTAAGGCCAAGAGAAGAGGAGGGAATAAAGAGGGGATGGTGGGACGCAGAATGTAAGGAGAGTAAAGATAGAATGAAGGAAAATGTAAAAAAGTGGAGAAAAGGGGAGATAGGGAAACAGGAATATAATAGGAGAAAGAGAGAACATGAAAGATTGTTAAGTGATAAAAGGCAGTTGGAGAAAAGTAGGTATAGGGAAGAGGTGGAAAAATCAATCAGGGAAGGGAGGGAATGGGATGTGATCAATAGGGAAAGAGGAGGAAGGAAGGGCATCAATGAGGAAATCGAGATGGATGAGTGGACCCAGTACTTTAAGCGACTGTTGGGAGGAGTGGAAAATAAGGTGTTGGGGGAAAAGAGGAAAGTAATAGAAGGGGAAGATGATAGCAATAATGGGATAAGTAGGGAGGAATTTAATAGAGCGATAGGGAGGCTCAAAAGAAACAAGGCAACAGGTGAGGACGATATTGAGAACGAGGCTTTGAGTTTTGGAGGAGAAGGGGTGAGAAAGGAATTGTGGGAGGTATGCAAAAAGGTTTGGAGAGGAGAGGGATGGCCTAAGGAATGGAGGACAGGGTTAGTGGTGCCGATAATTAAGAAAGGAGAGGGCAAGAAGGTGGAGGAGTATAGGGGAATCACACTTATGTCGGTGGGCTACAAAATATATACGGAGATTCTCAGAAAGAGATTAGAAACGGAGGTGGATGAGAAAGGGATTATTCCACACAATCAGACGGGCTTCAGGAAAGGGATGGGAACAGTAGACAACATCTACGTACTGAATTATCTTGTGAATAGGAGTTTAGGGAGGAAGAAAGGGAAATTAGTGGCCTTATTTGTAGACTTTAAAGCGGCATTTGACTCGGTAAACAGGAAGGTGTTATGGCAGGTGATGAAAGAGAAGGGGGTGGACGAAGAGTTGGTCGAGAGGATAAAGGAGATATTCGAAGAGACTAAGATAAGGGTGAGGATTGGGAAACAAAAAGGGGAGATTTTTTGGAGTGGAAGGGGGCTCAGGCAAGGGTGCCCATTGAGCCCACTACTATTCAGTCTCTTGTTGGCAGATCTAGAGGAGAAACTGGAGAAGAAAGGAAAAGGGGGAACGGCTTTGGGAAATAGCAAGGTATATTCCTTAGCGTATGCAGACGATATAGTCTTATTAGCGGATGACGAGAGAGGGATGAGTCTCATAATGAGAGTGTTCGAGGAGTATGTGAGAATTAAAGACTTAACGGTAAATGTAAATAAGACGAAGGTGATGATGTTTAGGAAGAGAAGGACAAAGGTAGAATATGAATGGAAGATGTACGGGGAGAAAGTGGAACAGGTCGAGGAATTTAGTTACCTAGGCTTCTGGTTTGAGTCGAAAGGAGGAGTTGAACTGCAGGTGAGGAGAAGGATAGAATGTGCGACTAAAGTAATGGGGCAGGTGTGGGGTATAGGGAAGAGAAGGTTTAAAGATGATTGGAAAATGAGACTGTGGATGTTTGATGCGTTGGTATGGTCAGTCCTAAGTTACGGAGTGGAGATCTGGGGATGGAAGGAGCACAAGAGGGTGGAAAGTATGCAGGAGAGATTCTTGAGATGGGTAATGGGAGTGAGCTGGAGCTGCCCAGGATACATGTTGAGGGAGGAATTAAGTAAAAGTAAAATGGTTATTAGACAAATGAAGAGAGCATGGAACTTTGAGGAGAAACTAAAGAGGGGGGAGGGAAGCAGGATAGCACAAGCTTGTCTAAGGGAAGTAGTAAACAAAGAGACTAGGGGTAACACAGAAGGATCAAGGTGGGAGGAAGAGAGACAACATAGGAGGAGGGAATGCGATATAAGAGCAGATGTCAGAGTATGGCAAGAGTTAGAGAATGAACTGATAATTAAGGAGGGGGAGGAAAGATGGAAAAAAATCGTGGAATCTAAGTATAACAGGTGTTATAAGGTAGTGAAGGCTGAAGGAGAACCAGAATATTTAAGAAAGATTAAAAAGGAGAGTAAATGGAACCACGTTATACGATTTAGGATGGGAGAAGGAATGAGAGAGTGTAGGTACTGGATGGATGAAGAGGAAAGAAGATGTAGAGTCTGTAATTACGAGATAGAATCATGGGGGCATGTTTTAGAGAGATGTACGGGGGATGAAACAGGTGGGGAGAGTGTGGATGACAGGATAAGGTGGATCTTGGATGGAAGTGGACAAGGGGCAAGCTGGATGATGAGACTGGAAGAAATGAGAGAAAGTAAAGGGCATGTAGTAGGGAAAGGCCAAGCGCGTACTCCTAGTCAAGGAAACTAATGTAAATAAAGCTTGAAAAATCATGTTAACGGAAATGGTAAGAGGAAACGGAAGCCCAGGAAACTCAATAGTCAGCAAATCTCGAAAATAATTAGGTTAAGACAAAGCGATAGTAAATAAGTTAATATAAGTAGAATATTCTTATTTAGGTCGTAAGTATTATTAAGGTAGTATAAGTGGTTTTGTAACGTACTGTGAAGGGAGCGGAGGCCCTCAAACCCGTAAAAGGGAGAGAATAAATACATACTACTACTACATTTGTAAATTCCGAAACTTCTAATGAAAAAATTTTACATTACGACGAATAATGTCGTATTCGATTAATAAAAAAGTAATGAAAATGGTTTTAAGAATAAGAAATGGTAAATAAAAGCATTCATCTTTTCAAAAATATCAAATATTTGAATTTTTAAGCTTTCTGTTTTAAAAATAGTTCAAATTAGAAATCTTTTATAATTATATCATATTATTTTTAATTATATTATATAATTATAATACAAAAGATACAAGTTTGGGAAAGAATTAAGTTGAAATTAAATAACGGAACATGAAATTGAAATTTTATTTTGAGTTAATTAGAATTGATTTTTAATTGCAGAATCGATTGCAATTCAATTTAAATTAATTAGAATTCCACGTAAATGATCAAGAATTCTTTTTGAATTGTTAGATTTCAATTTTGAAATTGCTAAGATTTAACTATAATTAACTTGAATTGCTAGATTTATATTTATATGAACTAGAAATCATTTTCAATTAACTAGAATTTTGACTAAATTTACTAAATTCAACTGAAATTGGAATTGACTACATTACGTTTAAACCAACTAGAAATTCGTTTAAATTATTAGAATTTAATTTTAAAATGAATACTTAAAGCATTTATCCCTTAAAAATATTTTTAAACAAAATTAAAATGTTCTCTGTTTTGAAAATAGTTCAAATTAGACATCCTATCCCAAATAATAAGAATTCATATAGAAAAGATTCGAGTTTGGGAAAGAATTAAATTATAATTAAACAACATAAAAAATTGAAATTTTTCGACTTTTCAAGATGTTAAATTTACAAAAAAAAGAACCTATACAGTTAGGGACTATTTGTACCGAAATTTCGGTAAAAATAGCCAGATTTTCTTCGGGACTCATAGACACTGCCAAAAAGTATAACAAATTGAAGAAAACTTTGAATCAACAAAATTTTAAATTCAGGGAATCCTAGTTCAGAATACATTTAAACTACAAGCTTTCATCATTTGAAAAAAGTTCAAGTTGATAAGTTTAAATTTTGAGAAAAAAATATTTCTTGCATAGATCAATTCTTTAATGGAAGAATAATTAAAATACGGACGTCCGTGAAATTGGAAGTGAACTTTTTTTTAAATAATATAAAGTACATAGAAATTCCTGAGATTTAACAATACTTCCAAATTAAATTTATCGCGATTAGAGGGAATTTATTAGTTTTTTGGAATTAGTAAAATAAAAATTAGTTTTGAAAGATTTTATTTATCTTTTCAAAAATTTGTAATCGAAATCTCATCAGCTAAATTTTTGTCATTTTTTTTAATTGGACAAGGAAGTTTTTTTTATTTAAAAACATTTCGATTAATATTTTAATTGAGTTAAAGTGGGGTAGCCTTATTTTTTAACATTGATCTTATAACGAAAGGGAATAATATTTTTATTTTTAACATTATTATTCAATGGTAAGGGTATTTTGGTATTTAATTTTTTTTCGGAATTGGAAGAGGGATTATTTTTATTTTTAATATTGTGGTTAATATTCTAAATCAGTCGAAGAGGAAGTAAGTAATTTTCACATTTTTCTTAAACTAATGGTTGCACGCCCAAAGAAATTAAAACGTGCATGTGTTAAAATTCAAGTGGTTCATTATAAGCAAAAATGTTCAATTTAAACATCTTTTTCGTATCATTTTTCCCTTCTATTCCAACAATTTCTCCATGTAATTTTTGAGAGCTGGCAAAGACAACAATGCGCCATCACGTCGTGATTCTACGTGCCGCGCAGAAGCAGTGGTCCCAACACGGGCACCTTGCACTACTGCGCATGCGATGCATAAGGCGCTTCATTGGCTGCCGTTCGCGCGCTTATTTGAAATGTTAAAAAGTACCATTTTTAAAATTTATTATTGATAATTAGAAACAATTATATTTTAACATGTTCAAGTGGTACGTGGATGGTTTTCAATATATTCTGAGCATAAGGTTGAAATAGTATATTATGCACATAGGGGGAGAAGAGGTGCGTTTTCGACGAGTGTATGTTTTCAGTACAAGTCGTAGGCGAGCGCGTAGCGCGAGTCGGAGAAGAGTACTGAAAAGGTACACGAGTTGAAAAAGTGCCTCTCCCCCTTGGCGCATACGATATTTTTTATAACAAATGGATGATTTCAGACCTTTCTCGAAATACAGTCATGATTTCAGTCCATAATAGATTTTGTATAATGAAGCATGAAATTAATGTTAACCTAATTTGTGGTAATTTTAGAGGTGATTTGTAACTTTCCATAAATTATCCAAAATTCATTTTGAAAAATTTCCATAAGTTACCGGAAATTTATGAACAATTTTGGTCATTCATGGTAATTTTGCAGGCAAATATGGTAGCTTACCACAAATTATCCAAAATTCATTTTGAAAAATTTCCCTAAATTACCGGAAATTTATGAAAAATTTCGGTCATTCATGGTAATTTTACAGGTAAATATGGTAACTTACCATAAATGACCAAAAATTCAGTTTTAAAAATTTCCATAAATTTCCGGACATTTATGAAAAATTCCGGTCATTTATGGTAATTTTACAGGTAAATATGGTAACATACCATGGATTGCCCAAAATTCATTTTTAAACATTTCCATAAATTTCCGGAAGTTTATGAACAATTTTGGTCATTTATGGTAATTTTACAGGTAAATATCGTAACTTGGCCAAAATTCATTTTCAAAAATTTCCATAAATTTCCGGAAATTTATGAAAGTTTTCGGTCATTAATGGTAATTTTACAGGTAAATATGGTAACTTGCCATAGATTACCCAAAATTCATTTGTAAAAATTTCCATAAATTTCCGGAAATTTATGACAAATTTCGGTCATTTATGGTAATTTTACAGGTAAATATGGTAACTTAGCCAAAATTCATTTTCAAAAATTTCCGGAAATTTATGAAAATTTTCGGTCATTAATGGTCATTTCACAGGTAAATATGGTAACTTATCCAAAATTCATTTTAAAAATTTCCATAAATTTCCGGAAATTTATGGAAATTTTCGGCCATTTATGGTAATTTTACAGGTAAATATGGTAACTTATCCAAAGTTCATTAAAAAAAATGTCCATAAATTTCCGGAAATTTATGAAAAATTTCGGTCATTTATGGTAATTTTACAGGTAAATATGATAACTTACCATGGATTGCCCATAATTCATTTTCAGAAATTTCCATAAATTTCCGGAAATTTATGAAAAATTTGGGTAATTAATGGTAATTTTACAGGTATATATGGTAACTTTCCATAAATAACCGCAAAATTCTATTATCTGCAACCATAATTTCCTCACAGTTTTTACGGTGAGTGGGCTGATAACCATAAAATGCGAGCTCACAGATGCATAATTTTCATTATTCACCTCTGATGTCACTTTTTAGTCCCTAGGGAGTAAAAAGTAGAGCTTTAGCCCCGCTTCATAGGCGTCGAAAAGGGCTGAAATCATGCATGTGTCATAAAAAATAAAATTAATATTCCGAAAATAAAAATTATCACGTTATTTAATCTAATCTTTTTTTCATTTTTTAAAACCTAATGCTCAGAATATATCAACAACCATCCACGTACCACTTGAATAAGTTAAAAAAATTATTTTTGATTATTGATAATAAATTTAAAAAATTGTATTTTTTAAACATTTCAAATTAGCGCGCGAACGGCAGCAAATGAAGCGCCTTATGCATCGCATGCGCAGTAGTGCAAGGTGCCCGCGTTGGGAGCACTGCGCAGAAGTATCACTCTACGAAAAATAACGTTGACACATCTTTACTCATTAAAGATGATTCAAAATTAATTACGTTTTAATACGCACATTTTATGATAGTCATATCAGTTCACTCTCAATGAGAATACACCAGACTCTCGGTTTAGGAACAGTGTCAAGGGTTGCCTGCAAATAGCTTTGTTCATAAATCGCGAGTATCGAAACGTAAACAGTCAGGGCCACCTAACGGTTTCCATAATATTGCGCAATATACTGGACTGAGTACTCGTGCACTGCGTCCCTTCCGCACCGTCGCAACCATCCTGCGCGCTGAGAAACTGCATGGGTCAGTAACAGTGGTGCTAATGGACCGCGACTTTTTGAACTGCGCAGGCGTCGCGCAAGGGTGGAGTAAGGAAGAATACTAAGGTTCTCTTCGTCACTCCTTCTTTACGCGACGCCTGCGCAGTTGAAAAAGTCGCGGTCTGTTAGCACCACTGGTCAGTAATTCTAGGAAATCATAAACCGCGCGTTCATGAACTGAGAGTCGGGTGTATATGCATTTTTCTATTACGTATTTTATACTTTCCTATACGCTGGTAGGTAAAAATAAAAAACGTTAATATCATGTATAACCTCACTTTATTTAATAAATGAATAACAGCGTTTTGGAGCAAATATATGTTACGGCGTGCTACGTATGTTCCCTTCGGTAATTTAAAATATTTGATGCAGAGGTTGATGACTTTTTTAAAAAGTTCTAAAATACGTCAAAGTCACATACCTTTGGATCGGCCTATATGGGTCATTATCATCCTCAAAGGGACCTGTTCAGTATTGGAAAGCTGATCAGACGTGGAGGAGAGTCGTTTACCCTTATTATTCTAAAACGCTTTGAAATTGATGGATGTTTGCCTAATGGAGTTTCCCGGATTTCTTCTGGAGTCATTTCTCTAATCACGCCACTATCAATATTTATTTTTAACCGTTTTCTATAGCCAGTTCTTGCTGGAAACATTCCACGAAGTTTTTTATTACCCTCCAGTATTGCAAATACATCACCATTGGACGTTGATAATACAGTTTGTTCTTCGGTTGGCATAGGCAGAAGGACATTATTATCTCCTATCATATAAATTGGTTTATCGCGAGGAAAAGCGTATCTTCGTATTTCAAATCGCCGGAACGCATTCGTGCGGGGAATAAGCCGAATAAATCTGAGTTCTTCAAGTTTATATCCAAGTATCTTGACAGGAGAATGATTGGCATGAGGAGACCTAGACCTGACACGAAGAGGAGGTTCGGCAGGAGGCGAAGACCTGTTCGAAGGACCTGGAGAATGAGGTCTGGCGGGAGGACGAGACCTTTTCGGAGATTGATGTCTGTCAGGGGAATAAGAAATTCTGATACGAGGATCACTAGGCCCAGGATTTGAAGTCTGCGAACTCAACCCTGCAACAAGAAAGAGAGCTTTCTATTTTCTTATAGGAGACAATCGTATGTCGGATGTCCGTCTGTTCTCCGGATCCCCCATAGGATAAGATAGAATCGTATAGGATCATATAAAATCAGACAGAACCGGATAGAATAGGATAGGGACGGATCGGATAAGAACGAATTTTTTCACTCATTTCCTCAGTCTCAATGAAATATTTAAAAACTCAGAGAAGTCCAAAATCAAAAACGAATCCAAGATGGCAGTCAGTAGAAGTTTCAAGATTGTTTTACTTTGATACTTTCTGTCTTGTTATTAGACCTTCAGCATCTTGGAAAAAGCCCAAGATTGCTCCCAGGAAACTTTGAAAAAATCAATGAGTTTCGAAATGTTTAAGCGAATGCTGTTTAATTTTTTAAATAAATTAAGTTGCTCAGCTTTTTTACAAGCAATATTATTCTAAAATTGTTAATATTACACTAAAAGAGATGGAGGCAGAAAATCTTACTTTTGCGGAATTCATTCTGCATTTTATTATTTTATTAGCTTTACGTAATTCTCTGTTCTAATTCAGAATTGTAATTATTATGACAAACAATTATCTGATGTTCTGAATCAGAATTATAACTCTTTTCTAGAATTTCCTGTTCCAAAGCAATCGGATAAACTGTAATTTGCGGAAAGCCCGTGGAGAAATTGCCCAATTTGATCCTGATTCCCGACGTGGCGCCGATCGGGTTAGCCCAATGGGGCCCTGATCATGGCTACTGTTGTGGTCCTGGTCAGGGCCACATCGGGCTACCCTCTGTTAATTCACAGTTAGTTTAAAAATTAGGATTAATTAAATTTAAAATTACTCCCTGCCTTAATTAGCCAATATTCAACTAATTTTCATTTCAGTGACTGACCTAAAGTTAATTAGTTGAATTTAACTTCTCATATGCAAAGAATATAAGAAACGAGAAAAAACTAAAAAAAGCTTAAATTCATTTGAAATATACAATTATCAAGTTAGTATTAATTATTGTAGGTATTTTTTAAATCTTTTTTGAGGTTTCATACTTATTTAGATTTGAATTTGCCGCGCTAATCTCGAATTTATTCGATTAGTATTCCGTTCGATTATTTGGCAACGAACGGACGAAAGGAAGACAACTTTGTAAAAGTGACGAACAGTAAACAGATAAACCGGAAAAGTCATGTGGATAAATCGCTTTAAATAATCCTCAATTCAACTCGTTAATCATTTACGCAAAGTTTTTAGACCGGGGTGAGGTGCTCATATCAAACTAGAATTATCCAGCTCTCAAAGATTTCCGACAGTGAACTTCGAGAAAGCGTCGACAACTTTTTGGCATTATAACCTCACTTTTTTATACTTTCCTCCACGTGCCAACAAAGTTTTCAATCAAATTGTCGAATTTTCAAACAAAAAAGATTGAAGTTCAATCAAATATTAGAATTTTCAAGAAGAAAAACAAATTTTTTAGAAAGCAGTTCATTCTTGATCAAAAAAGTTTATTTACATCCAAAAAAGATAACCTTTCTACAATGAAAGCTGATTTTTTAACAAAAGAGTAAAGTTTTTAGGCTGAAAAGTCTAATATTATAGAAAACAGTGACTTTGAAATAAATAAATAAATTTTCAACAGAAAAGATCATTTTCAATAAAAAAGATAAATTGTTAACAAGCTAGTTGTATCATCAACGAAAAAGTTGAACTTTCAACAAACAAGAATAATTTTATACCCATAGGGATATGACTTCTCAACAAAACATATGAATTTTTAACAAGATAGTTGAATTATGAACCAAAAAGTTGAAATTTCAACATACAAGAATAATTTTCTACCCAGAAAGACGAATTTTTAACAAAAAATATGAATTTTCTACCAAATCGTTGAATTTTCAACCAATAAGTTAAATTTTCAACAAACAAGGTTAATTTTCTACCCCAAAAAGACGACTGTTCAACCAAATTCTTAAATTTCCTACCAAATAGTCGAATTTGTATCTCATCAACTGAAAATGGAATAGTTAAATCTTCAGATAGAAACTCTGATAAAAAATTAACATTGAGCAAAAATACTAATTTTCAACAAAATTCTTACATCTTCAACCAAAAAGGATAAATTTTTGACCAAGAAGATTAACGTTCTATCAAAAAAGATAAATTTTCAACAAAATAAATGAATCTAACGACAAGTTTCAGAATATTTTTCAAAATATTTATATAATGTTTAATATTCTTAATTACTTGTTTCCTTCTATACTACATAAATTATATTTTAATAATATTCTTATAAATAAAAATGAGAAGAAGCCTGTTCAGGGCCAGATCGGGCCTTCCTTATGGATACCCCAGTCAGGCCCTGATCGGATTAGGCGTTTCATTTCGTGTCTGGCCCGACCAGGGCCACTCTGAAATTTCTGCACGGGAGCTTACAAATGTTCTTAAAATTATAGAAATATTTTATTATTATATTCACCAATATAATTGAGGATAACCGCCAAGAATAATACGAGAGTAGAAACAATCCTCATCTTTTCGAATTAGAAGAAATACTGATGAATGTATTAATGAAGAACTTTATTAACAATATAATTGATGAACATTCTGATTCATTAGTATATATGATACATGTATCCTGTTGTCGCTATCTCTTGGATTGGAGACATCAAGGTTGTCCTTATCGGCTATTTACATTTCATTAGAGTTATTCGCAAGAGGAAAAATGTAAAAGATTTCTTATTTGAACAGCGAATATTGGAAACAAAATCATAATTCTGAATTTAAACAGGGATTTTGTTAAATTTCCTTCTAAATCAGGATAAAATTATTCAACAAAATTCCCATTCCATGTTCAAAATTCCTTGTAACAAGTCAAATTATAATTCTTTACGAAAATTCCCCGTTCGAAAATGAAAATCGTACTTTTTGACGGAAATTGTCTGACTCAAAGTCAAAATTATAATTCTTTATGGAAATTTTCTGTTCTAAATCAGAATTACATTTATTTACAAAAAATCCTGCTTCCATGTCAAAATTATGCTCATTTACAACATTTTTCTATTAAATATTGACCTGGGTTCGAATCCCAGCAAAGGCAGAGAAAAATCTTTTCACAACTTGAAAACAAAAAATCATTATTTGAAAACTATTGATTTAAGACCAGGTAAGTACAACAACTAACATTAATTTTAATTATTTTCTACTATCATTAAAAAATATAGTAACTTCCTTTTTCTAAAATTTGTAAGAGAGAAGTTTAAAATTGTGGCGAATTCTGACTTGAAACAGGGATTTTTTTGTAGTCCCTCCTTCTAAATAAGAATTTAAATTCTTTTCCAATAATTTCCGCTCTATTTAAAAAATTCTCTGTTCCAAATCAAATTATAATTCTTTACAAAAATTTCCTGTTCGAAAATGAACATTATAATTCTTTACGGAAATTTTCTGTCTCAAAGTCTAAATTATAATTTTTTACGGAACTTCCCTTTTCTCAGGGGCGCTGTGTCAGTTTTGTGAAGGACGGCAGAAAATGAAACACTGGCGCCACTAGCGCGGCGCCCTACATTTAAATGAAAACTGATTAGAATCATGGGAGATTTAGTATTTTTCGCAGTTTTTATAACATTTTGGACGTTTGTGGATAATTTAAAAACTTTGAGCTTGAATTAAGCAAGGATTAACTGTTTCTAGAATTTAAAAAATATCTAGGATTAAAAAATAGACATTACATACACGGGAAATGTCGGTTTTTAATTTTAAAGTATAGAGGAATGGTGAAATATAAAGATTACGTCTTCAACGTTTAAAACAAATAAACTAAATGTTCTGAAATGATAATATAAAAAATAGTTTTTCTATTTTTAATGACTTGAATGATCCTAATCTATTATTACATTATAATAAAAATATACAAGAAATGATAAAAATCATAATTTTTAATATTCAGTATATTGTATTGATCGTGAAACGGCTGAAAAGATTATCAGTAGTGAATTTATTAACTTTATTGTACATTTAGTACTGAAAAGATTATCAGTAGTAAAGTTATTAACTTTAATGTACATTTAGTCATTCATTTATTTAAAAATTGAATTAAAAGATGGAGATATAAATTAAATATGGAGTAAAGATAGTAGGAGGGTATATAGGAGTAATAAATGCCAGGTTAATTGATTTAAATAAATATAATTATTTAAATGATTTAAAAATATACTATGATTAAAGTATAGCAATTATTGTGCAGACAGAACGTAATAATTTATTATATACAATTGAGTAAAGCTACGTTTTACAAAATCTCGCGACTTTCTTTTTCATAAAATTATCGTTTTTTTAAATTTAGGTTTCTTCTACTATTCTGACTGCAAGAAAATCATTATTTTACAATTATAATTTGCTTCAATACTTGCATTTATTAATAAATTAATGTAATGGTACATAAATGTCGAAACTCAGCTATAATTCAAAATTGTCATTAATGTTACTTTTACAATTTTCTTAAAGATAGTAAGGGTCTTAAAATATTTAGAAAATTTTAAAACTAATAAAACTACAATGTTACACACTATTACAATAATCTAAAAGTTTGGCAAGAAGAAAAATATATCAAAATTTAAAAATCAATGTAGCCATGAAACCGTCAGAGCCATTCAATTATTTTAGGTTAAAGAATATCGGTGTAAACAAATCCTCATACTTACCGACATAACCGTTTCATCCGGAGCTAAAACTTCCTTTTTCCAAATTATTTGATCTTTTAAAAAGTGATCTTCACACACTACATGTCCAGGTTTAACAATAAAATCGTTTTTGTCACGCTTAATTGCTTGTTGCCAAAACGTTCAACCTCCCATGCTGGAAGTAAAAAGATTGAAAATGATAGAAATTTGGGGATAGGAAAAGATAGAACTATTCTATCTCTCTCAATGGGTCACTTTGCATCCCTAAAACGCTATCTTTTCTTATCCCTAATCTCAATAACTTTCTATCTTTTTCTTTATCCTTCATCACGAAGGGCTCCTATCTTTTTCGATCCATTAGTTTATTTATCTGTTACGAATTCCAATCTTTTTCAATCTCTTTCTCTATCCTTCGTGACCGAGGCCTCTTATCTTTTTCTATCCCTTAGTCTATCTATCTATTACGAATTTTAATCTTTTTCAATCACTTTCTTTATGTTTCGTGACCGAAGACTCTTATCTTTATCTATCCCTTAGTCTATCTATCTATTACTAATTTCAATCTTTTTCAATCTCTTCCTGTATCCTTCGTGACCGAGGACTCTTATCTTTTTCTATCCCTCAAAATTGGGGAGTCCATCGAAAAGTTAAAAAATTCATTAAAAAAATTAATTTTACTTGGACCACGTTTCAGAAAGACAACGTGACGTCCATACTTATATAGCTACATAATTAAAATTAATTTCTCTATCTCACAGTCGACAACTGTGACGAACTTGGAACTTGGACCTAGCGTCCCCTGCTGGAATTAAAAAGATATAGATCCTATCTTTTTGAATAATTTTGAATATTTATGATCGAAATAGATAGAGAAAATGTATCCCATTCTATCTCTTTGTCAATCTAAATTCGCGTCTATCTTTTTGAACACCGTCTTTTCTATCTCATCCTACCCATTATTTATCCATATCAACCTTTTTTTATCTCACTGTCAATCTAAATTCCCGTCTATCTTTTTCAATCTCCTCTTCTTTATTTCATCCTCTTCTACGTTTATCAACGTCAATCTCTTTCTATCTATTTTTCAATCTGAATTCACCTCTATCTTTTTCAATACCCTCTTCTCTATCTCATCCTATCCTTTATCTATCCACGTCAATATTTTTCCATCTCTGAATTAATCTAAATTTCCATCTATCTTTTTCAATTCCTCTTCCCTATCTCACTGTAACATACATCTATCAACGTCTATCTTTCTCTGTCTATTTTACGATATGAATTCACGTGTATCTTTTTCAATACCCTTTTCTCTATCTTTTCTCTAGATAGGGAAAAGGAGATTGAAAAAGATAACGGTAGTTTAGATTGATAG